>VOMN01098384.1:0-14921 GCA_014899125.1 Orchestia grillus | reverse complement strand
GGACCTGGGCACGGAGCTGGGGCCTCTCATCAAGCGCTACTTCGCCTCAGAGCAGCACCGGACAGGCCGGCCTCTTGCAGGTACGACGTGACCTCCTCCAGAGGGCCCCTGGGCCTCCCGTTGAGGCCGGGGTTTGGGCGAGGACTCTTGTGTCTCCTCCATACCCTTCTCGAGGCGCGTGGCGTCATTTTGGAGTCTGGTCGCCCAATGAATGAGTCTCGTAGCTTAACCGAGTCTGGTTCTGGACAAAATAGGAAACCTATTGTATTGACAAAAGGTATATCACGTACTACCAAAGATCCCATAATACTGAACTGATAAAATATCTCACTTCAAAATTTACGTTGATGCTCCATATAATGCGTGCCTATGCCAACCACTCAAGGCTATTTCATTTCAGGTCCAACATCATTGCATGTATTCTGATTTTGCTAATGAGTGACAGAGCTGACTGCTACGAATGTAAAATACGTTTAGATCGATGAATATTCTTTATTTATTAATTTTTTTCTTCTTCAAGGAACAATAACGGAAAACCCGCCGTTTCGACCGGATGCGGTCAGAACTACGGAGAAGCCCTTCCATTTACGCACGTGGATCGATAAAAACATGGAAAAGGTAATAGAATTGAATATATTACTCTATCTTACAGAATCTTTTTGAAATTGATATATTCGATAAAATAGAAAAATGAAGTATATGGTTGAAATTTTTTAACTTGAAGCGTTCCGTGAGTTTAATTACAAGTACACATACAGAGTGGACTGCATAAATGGACTTCCAACTTAAAATGTAAGAAACTTTACGGAGACTTGGAATTCATAAATTATTTTATCAAGGTGGGATGTATCTTTAATCTAAACCTTACCATCTAGGAGCAAATAATATCGAAGTCATGCATAAATTATAATTATAAAACTTTCATTGACTACTTTTACGAAAGAGTTACGGATTGATCGAAAGCAGAAGTTAGGATCGCTAGCCCTTCTTCCTTGAAACATAATCGTTCCCAAATCTGTTATTCTGTTCGAGTACTTCCCTGTTGGGCTCCGTTGCTTACTGGTTAACGTGATTGCCTCGTAGCCGGGACGTTCAGGGTTCGATCCCGGCTCAGGCAAGGTATTTCACGTAACCAGGGAGTATTTCCCTTGGAAAAGGAAGCCTAAACCACATATTCCTCACATCCCTCACCACGCCAGTAGTTGTAAGGCATTGAAAACCCAACGGTAAAACGTGTTGGAATTCATAAAGGTTCTTTATCGTCTTCATGTGCCAGTGCTTAAAAAAAGAATTCCTCGACACAGATTCAGAGCACCGGGAAGCTGCGTCTGTGGGACACCTCTTACCAGAGCGACATCCTCGCCCTTGGGGAGGGCAGTGACGTCGATGTAGCCCTCAAGGATGAAGAGACTTGGCTTTGGCAGCTGGTGAGGGCACCCACTTTGGCTTACTACTTCAAGCTCACCAGAGCTGTTCAGCCACACACGTAGCCTGAATACAACTCTAGGTTGCCAGAGCTGTCCAGCCACACACGTAGCCTGAATACAACTCTAGGTTACCAGAGCTGTCCAGCCACACACGTAGCCTGAATACAACTCTAGGTTACCAGAGCTGTCCAGCCACACACGTAGCCTGAATACAACTCTAGGTTACCAGAGCTGTCCAGCCACACACGTAGCCTGAATACAACTCTAGGTTACCAGAGCTGTCCAGCCACACACGTAGCCTGAATACAACTCTAGGTTACCAGAGCTGTCCAGCCACACACGTAGCCTGAATACAACTCTAGGTTACCAGAGCTGTCCAGCCACACACGTAGCCTGAATACAACTCTAAGTTACCAGAACACTCCAAACTCCAACAGTTCTCTTAGAATTAATAATTTAAACATCACCAGAATTCAATAAGTGAAATACATATGAAATAGAGTAACATTTTTACACGGTAAAATTAGGCGCTCTTTCAACTTCAAATAAGCGCAAAAAATTTAGCTGCAAGACACTAGAACAAAGTTGACCATCGTGAGCTGGGTCTAGATAAAAGCTACATAATTTTTTAGAACAGTTCCATAACACTAAATAATGATGAAATAAGATGAAACTATTCACTATCAAGCGGGATGCCTATGAATATTGTAAACAGAATTGAAAGCTCTCAATACTACTGCACATTCCTCTAAAAGTTATAAAATAGGCTGTCTTGCACTGACTTCATTTGACATCCGGCGGGCAGGTGGGCACCAGCACCCTGGAGGTGCGGGGCCAGAAGACCCAGTTGGGGGAGGACGACTCGGTGCTGCTGAAGGCCCAGACCGTCTACAGCCACGCCAGGGCCCCGGGCTCCGTCTGCCTCTACGTCCAGATGCCGTGGGCCAACAAAGACAGAGCATTCGCGCACTTGAGCAAATGAACGAAAGGTCTGAGACTGCTTCTTCATAATTTAGAAGCCGAGAAGATGCCGTTGCCTCGCACCATGTGTCGAGTTCAGAAATCAGAATTATCGTCTGAGTTTATTAGAAGTCTGAAAATTAAGTTAGTTGCTATACAATCCAGCCCTTTTGCAGCTTTATTTTCGTGAGATGTTAGCTATTAAAAACAGTAACTTTCATTTAACAGCAGACTAGAATTATCACTTTTTTCTTAATTTTTATTAACAGTTAGTTTTTGGCTAATCTGGCCTGGCAGCACGTTACTGCAGCAGAGATTCAGATTCAAGATGCACTGCAAGTTTGTCCCCCCTAGACCACAGGCCTAGCCCTACTTGGAATACTATCGAGGTATGCATGGCCACACTGAAGACAAATGGAAGTAGTAATATTATAAATTTTCTGGCCCTCTATTACTAAGGCTTGGACTGTGTCGGCCGTGCGTCTCACAACTTAGAAGTCCATTTAGTAGCAGCAAGTAACTGGTATCTCAGTGTCTTCCATCTTGTACCGCAACACACAATCTTCGCTACAGAGCTCGGGAGTTACAGAGGCTCCATATGTTCCTAGGGTTCCAAAGTTTTCCACCGGATGAATATTAAAGAAACTCAGAAATTCAATCTTTTCCGTACTTCTCGCACACCCAGCATCTTCGGGCTGGTCACGAGCTCAACCATCCGAGCAGCGCAAGGTCGGAGAGTGCCCATTTGCGCCCATTTTGCAATCTTGTAGAAAGATTTAGAGAGCAACTGAGCCCTGGGGTTTCAGCTGCCTCAGAACAAATAAAAACACGTCGTGTTGTAACAGTGTATTATGTACGAAAATACCATAAATATAATGAAAGCGACATTGTTTCCAGGCTCGATAAAGAATAATTATCACTCAGGAACAGAAACGGTCATTCCTTCCTAAATGCAAGTAAGAAATTTGTGAGGATCTTTGAACTAACGCTAGGAAGACATCAAAGCTATCAATATTTCTACCTCACATGCTTTTGAAACGTAAAAAAGATGCATTAAGAGAATCAGAGTTGTTATTATGATACTTAGGGAGTGGGACAAGTCTCATCGAAATGGGTACTTAGATGAACAAAATGATCGTACTCAGAGAAATTATTCTTCTCACAGAGATGAAGGTGAAAAACGGAGACAGGAACTATGACGAGTGTGCCTTAAGTAGAAGTAAATCAAAATAACACCGCATGGGAAGGACTATATTAACCTGTTAACGGGTATTGACATCATATGATGTCCGCGTGATTGTTGCATTCACACGGTCGCTGTCGATTACACATACCGGGTGAATGCAACACCGGCCGCCTGGGCGGAGACCGTTAACAGGTTAACCCCTCAACGAATTACGCCGAGGCTGGAGGTGCATTCACACGGTCTGTGTAACCGACAGTGGCCGTGTGAATGCGACAACCACGGCCACGAGATATCTCGGGATGGTTCGTTAAGGGGTGAAAAAAAGCCCAATTCATTTAGATCTAAAACCCACAACATATTCTCACAACCAGTAACACTGGATGGACCACAGGCCGCTGTTACCTCGTGGGAGCCCGACGTCCTATGTTAATTACGGTAGCATTGCCTAGATTACCTGACTGATCACGCCGTCTGACAATGCCAAAAATAACAATAAATCTAAACGAACTTGTTCAACGCGGAGTTTGAATACTTTCGTGAGACGTGCAGAGAACATCGACGTCATTCGATACAGCTCTCCCTCCGCTGCGGCCTCCGTAATCTAGGAGGAAGATGCGACCGCAAGCGCCATGCCGCTACGCTACTAAATTCTGATGAGGCTATCTGTTCCTCAACGCGCCAAGAGGTTAACGTGCATTTGTTCTTTGTTCTTTAGGTCGAATAATTTGCATTAGAATCTTACGGCGGATCCAACACAAGTGGCCTTGTCTCTGAACTTCATCTCACGCCGAGACAAATGAAGAGAAGACACTGAAACGTCAGTCACTCTCGTGGCAACAGTAGAAATGAAAGAATGAAGGCCTATTTCGGCCACGGAAGAGAACATTACCAAACTCCCCTCACAAGAGCTGCTCAATCAAACGTACAGTTAAAGCTCTCATCTCCGGTGACCGCATATAAACAGACATCGGGTGCAACGGGTAAAATCTGACAGTCTGAACACACATTCCAACGGCCACAATGTCGGATAGGAAAATGCAGAAAAGTCAAACGCGGAATGCTCGACTCAACGGATTATCTCTCCCTATGATTAGTCCGTCAATAAGAGGTCCATCTTTGGTCGAGCACACGCGGGTAGCGCGGGGTCTCCCCAATGCACAGGATGTACTGCTCCTGTAGCGGCATTCCCAGTGCGGCAAAGACAATTCAAGGGGCACAGGAACAGATTTGAAGCGAATTTTCCCCGTGATCATCAGAGCACAGCCGTTGGGGTATCCGATACTGTACTAATTCCTGCAATTGTGGTCATGGAACTAAACTTAAAGAGATGCTGAGACAATCGGTATTAAGAGTAAGGGGCAGAAAACTACTAATTTTGGTTGGTTAAAAAGGCAATACCAGCTTAGCCTTCGCGAAGTGTACGTCAGGAGACGTACACACGGGTGCGTCTGCATAAATTTCCCCCTGCAGTGCGCCAAGAAAAGGATTAAAGTTATTTGACGATCTGCCTAAGAGCTCCCACTCATTCTCGCCTAAAAAATAAAAGTTTTCAGAAACTGTAGAATATAACTTAT
Organism: Orchestia grillus; assembly: GCA_014899125.1. NCBI lineage: Eukaryota > Metazoa > Arthropoda > Malacostraca > Amphipoda > Talitridae > Orchestia > Orchestia grillus. The sequence continues at coordinate 9,774 of VOMN01098384.1, read as the reverse complement.
CCATAGCTCACCTAAAAAATATGAAACGTGTTCAGGGAGTGAAAAATGTACCACATCCTTCTCCAGTGGACCTGGAGAACTCCCTGTGAGGGACCTGTTATTGTCGTCTCCTCAGGGTTTCGCATCCCAGCGAAAACAGCCCTTGTTACTTCCTTACTGCTAGCGTGTAAGCCAAGGACCCATAAAATATATATACCAGTGTAACAGAACTATACTGAATAAAATCATTATGTACAATCCGTAAAAGCTACGCACTGAGTAATATTAAAACACACAATTCGTCTCAGTAACAAAACACAGCAATAAGAATTGTCAAGCGACGTTCAAGGGCAAAAACACATTCCGTTTAGAATTGATTTTGAGCAGTTTCTAAACTGAGGCTGTTAACAACTATTTTATTGCACGCCAGGGTTGTGACAGGCGCTTACAAATAAATGCTCTGAAATGCCGTCGTTCGAGAGACGGGAGAGGGAATGTGACTCGAATGCTGACCAGCACCCAGACGCTCAGACTTGACGCAGCCTCGAGTCTGCCGGATTCGAGCTCTCATCGTCTCAGTGAACACTTCATTTTTCAAAAAATGCGGACGCAAGTGCGTACGCAAAACAATGATCGTGGAATGCTTTGCCAAGAGTAATTCTGCATAGTGCTGGCGCATCAAGCATTGCTTCTACTTAATTAGCCTGGCGGGCCTGATTACATCTCCAGCGGCCAGACCGATTTTGACTTATAAAACTTCAGGTAGCGTTCGTTTGGATGCTCTGGCTCGGTATCACCTGCAGCAATCATTCATAAAAAAAGCAGAAATTGGTAATTCACCATCGTATTTATACTGACTGCAACTACCTTCAGCCAAATACTAGAAGAAGAATTTAGTATTCCATTACCGCAACAAAATTGCTCAGCTGATTAACTCTGAGAAACTCAGTACTCGTGCGCAGTTGACTAAATCGACAAGAAAGACGTGCAGAGTTCAGGGGTGTGTAAGCGGGTCTCGCTGAACCTCGACCAATAAAAATAAAGCTAAAACTCTCCAAGTGACGAAAAAGTGCAGTCAGAAAAGAAATGAGGAATTCAAACACACCGTGCAGAGTGGCAATACTGCAGGGCTGAGACAAGTCAACGTCGAGAGAGACAACAACAGAAATGACGAATGTTCAAACACGAAACTGAAGGGAGGTTGCTGCTCCTCTTGTCGAGTCCCAAGAATGAATGATATCACAATGATATGACTCTGTCGAATGATATGACAGACGATGTCAGGCAAAGCGAGCATTTTCACAGGGATGTCAACAGCTGAGAAATTCCCCAGGTCTCCTAAGGAGCGCTGTACCAATAAACTGTGTAAAAGTTCCCTTCAGCGAAGCAGCCCTGGGGAACGCTCTCTCAAACACGGAGCATAATTCAATAAAGAAATAAAAAAGCAACTGTCTCTCAAGCTTCAAGCTCTGATCAGCTGTTATTATGGGAGTGTAGAGCACGAAATTCAGCCCTAACTTAGTTCTAGCAACATTACCTCACGAGCTGACTAAACTTACAACGTTAGGTTAGGGTCAGGCCTTCTCCTAATAACGAGCAATACTGCAAATTGGAAGTATTGAGTTCATATTAGTATTATTGTCGATATTATTGTAACTACTATTATCATTATTATTATTATTATTATTAAAGTGAAGGCCAAAGTTGCAATTCAATCAATGAAAACCAGCTCTGCCGCAAAATAAAAGAACAGCAAGGAGGGCATCCGATCAGAGAACGGTCGAATTCCGACGAGAACAGAAATTAAAAAAAATAACACAAAAACCTCACCGTAGTTAAGCCCAAATTAAATTGTTACAACCAGCGATAAACCCTAATAAGTCATCAACAAACTTCAGGTTCAATGAGACACAAATTGATGAGTTAAAAACAAGCGCATCGAAGCCATTCAGGAGACGCCAGTCGACCGCCGGCCCACCCTCAAGGAAGTAGAATTGAAGAAGTAGTTAACATAAAGCTACACTCATGATCCTACAGCAGACTCCTGCAACATGTGCACGGGGATCTTCTTTCCAAGTGTCAGGGCCAACGTTTGCTCACGAAGACTGACGCTATCTGCACATCCTCTAGCGGGTACGAGTACGAATAGACCGTACTCGCACGATGCATTCACACATTCTACAGGGAACTGTAAAAGCTAACTCTATGCATTCAATAACAGAAGTAGTCATAGGAGTAGTAGTGGTGGTAGTAGTGGCAGAAATTCGTACCTTTCATTAGGCATCGTTTATCTGTTATGGAATCATTATTATTACAATCTTAGGGATTTCACCACCATAGCAACCTTTTATATGATTTTAACACCGAGACTCTTTTGCATGTATTATTATTTAGATGTTTTCATTTGTAGGTTTGAGTATTTTTCCAAGATTTTCATCCTAAAGTGTGTCAGTTTGTTCCGTAACGAATACGGAAGGATAAACCAAGCTAGCTTTTACAAGGCCAGAACCTTGATGCAGTAAGCATTGAGTTCGCTCATAGCGTCACGTATATAGGGCGTTGTGTGGAATTGTTGCTCAGATTGTTTTTGCACTAAGGTTGCATTGGGCATAGTACGAAAAATTAACTGTAGTCTTATGCACCAATGCGATACGGCTGCATTTAGCTTTTAACAAAACGACCAGCAGCACCTCTATGAAACAGGACCATAAGGTTATTTTGGTCGATAAAGGGTTGATTGATAATTAAAAAAAGATACGCACGTTTTTAAAAGAGGGCATATACGACCTTTTTGTGGACAGAGAGTTAAATTTCAAATGAGAACTTTCTGCAGGGAGCCTGGGGCCATGAGCACAGCCACCACGTCACGTGCCGCACGGCTGCGTTCTTGCGCGATTGTTCATGTAGGATAAAGTAAGCTAGAAATGATACAAAAAGCCTCATCGCTTCAAGCAAACTTGACGTTACAATTATTTCGCCAACAGACTTTGAGCAAATGAACCTCTAGTTACACAATACAACACACACACGCACGCGCGCTAACATTGTAAGTTTGGCAACCTGCAATCCGCGTTATAACGTCAAGTGAAACTTGGGGAAAATGAACTTAATAACTAGACTGAGCCTTCGACCGCTCTCCAACAAACGAGCTCGAGACACAAACGCTACTACAACCCATTTGATGAATTCATGAGGCGCTAGTGAGCAACGACATGCTTAATTGTAGCGTTTATAAAAAACCCTCATCCCTAAATTTTACACGATGACACTAAAAATTCACAGCATTTATTGGAGTGAACGCGAGTGCTAAGGTAAAATAGCGAATGAATACAAACATTGCACGGAGTAAACCCAGATATTGCACAACCAATCGATATGAACAATAACAAACTCATTTACACAGATGGATCGTTACCGCTTAAACCTATGACAGGCAAAAATACTAATAATTAAATTACATCTTCATACTAGAACTATTCAACAGATGCTTCAACTGCACCGAGGCACCAATTTTTGCACTACAACCAAGTTACACGAGTCCCCTTAATAGCTGTGGGCAGCAAGCCAGCAAATGAGACAAAAAGTGCAGAAGACATTGCAGACGGCACAGTTTTATTTTGCGCAAGAGAGTCCAGTACGCTCCGAGGTGCGACTGCACACCTAGTCCTGCTGGTGTGAGACCGCAGGACTGCAAGCCGTGAAGATGTCACGGACGTGGCCTGATCATGGCTGTTGAAGCGACAGCAGGGACATGTCTAAAACAATAAATTTCCGGCCGTCGATTTTATCATCAACGCCACCACACAGTGCTCCGATGAAACCGCTACGGGCATTTCAAAGCGATAAAAAATGAAGAAATTCCTGAGTTGAAATAATTACCTGCGTAGATGAAGCCACTTAAATGATATGTTATAGTCTCCGCAGGGAAAAAAATGTCAAAGACTATCTGGACACAAAATTAAATCAAGACAGACTCTTAGAATATAACATATCTTAGGCTCAAGATACCTTCAAGGCATATAGACGAGGACCGACACAATTAAAGCACAATTCACTTAATATTTGATTCAAAAAGAACGGGAAAGTAATTTCTTCCGTAGAGACCTCATTTAATTTCAACCGTTAAACCTATGATATTTGTCACAAGCTGATGAGCCGCCCATACCACCACTTTCTTCGAACTAAGCAGAGTTAAATAAATTCATCTCTGCATGCGACCATCGAAGACTCAGCAAGAATGATACAATTCGTCGCTACATCAATCACTGAGAGACGTAGACGTGAGTACACACCATCACGTTGTGAGCTATCGGACAAAATAACCGTAAAATTAAAGTAAGATTTGATGATAAAGTATCGTATTGGCTCAACTAACAGAAGTTTTTTTTAGTGAAATTTGCACTCAAAATGTGGCTAATATACTTGGAAGCTCTTAAAAACTGTTGAATCCAGGAAGACAAGTGAAGTTTGGATTTATTTCCGTAGAGCGATTGAAACTTTCAAAGTCGTGCACGCTTTCGTAAGTTTGACTCACTAAAGATACACGCGAACGCACCAAATCGTTGCCCAAGATAAAATTATTTTCAGGTTAAAAACACCAAGTCAGCCAAATAAATATAGAACTTTAAATACTAAATACTGATCACCATACTTAAGACTTTAAAATCAGAACGAATGAAATGTATTGGGCTCAATGTGCAGAAATCACGAGCTCCAGAGCTGGGGATATAGGAGTAAATGGGTCGGAATCGGCAGATACACGAGTAGACACGTAATAGTCAGATAATAGAATTAAATTAATTTCATACGTGAAAAATCTTCAAAGACATTCAAGTGCATAGTTTTCCATAGTTAATAAATATCATGAAGTAGCTTGACGAGACATATATTTTTCGAACGAGAGAGCAATTCATTCCGGTTCTCGAAACCTCGACGCTTCAATTCCACAGCCGTCAATTTTGCGAGACTGTCACCAGACGGTTCTGGCAGTGCATCACCACTAAAACTCAAGCTATGTACTTAGGAATGACGGAAGTTTTTGCCGTAGAGTATGGTAAAAAAGAGGGGCCCGAGGCTTTATCTGGTGGCCCTGAGGAAGAGCTCGTCCTCGTCAGAGGAGGTGTCGTAGTAAGGCATCACTGGCGCCGTACTGCCGTTGCTGGACTTGTAGTTCACGCGCGACCGCTTCTCTGCAACACAGTTACGTGCTCGTGAGCTAGACATTATTTGTTGTCACACTCGAATATAAAGGACTCATGTGTTGCGGCTCACCAGTAACGCACTGACTGACACTGCACTATTAATTTCTCAGTCACTGAAATTTTACTAAAACTTAAATGCAATGGACTGCTTCGTTAAGGCTCACTGGTGATGCACTCAATGAGATAAAACTCAGAGACATTTGAGAGTAGTAACGAGAATAATTCTGAAACGCGTTTTGGTGAAATTCAGAACTAAACAGACATGTTGAGGACCGCTAAGATCATTCCAGAAGTTTACGTTCACATCAACACATCTCAGTTATGGACGTAAGATGTGGTCATTTTTGATGAGTTGCTCACGGTACTTTGGTGCAATAAGAAACAGATTAGCTTAGATTATAGGTTAGTATAAATCTTCTTATCCCCATCAAGTCCTCAAGTCCTCAAAGGGCACAAGACAGACAATAAGGTTAAGTTAGTCCATTGTATGCTATGGGGACTACCGCCTCAGATATAGATAAGCCCTCGGGACGTCCATCTTTCATGCCCACTTCGCTTTTATCAATTTTCCCATCTTTGCTATATATTCTTCAGGTTTTTTTCCTCTTCATTCTGAACTTGCGTTTCTCTGCTCAGGGGATCCTGTATGGCAGCACACCTTGTGATTACATGCCTCGTTTTTTAGAGTCTTGAAAAACTGTAATAATGTGTACACAGATGAAACAAGGAAGCAGATAGAAGAAGGAATACCTTAGCACGAGTATTCGATTCGCAATCGATGGTAATTTTTTCTCGTGTTTACAAACATTGCCGGAACTGGACCCCAAATAAATTTTAAACAACCAAAAATGTTAGCTAAAAATTCCCACGTACGACTAAGACGTTCCCTTGAAACCTTTCGTACTAAATTTAATCCCAATTCTTTTGACAGGTCGCTATAATTTTCAGATATATATCAAGCAACTATTGAACTGATTTAACAAAATTGAAGTCAGTGATATTCTTTCTGCTAATTTGGCTTTTTCTTCACACTTTGTAATCTTGCTCTTGGCTAATTTTCTTCTCAACAGTACATTGCTATTGGTCAGCACAGCCTGTTTACCGATACGCAGGTCATACGACTAAAATTCTCCTCGTTTGTTCCCAAGAAAACGCACGCTGCTTAGGCCTGCGAAAACTCGGGTAAATACACGAAAAAGTGAATGTTTCCATTCATATGCTCCACAAGATGGATCCTGGGTGTCCTTTACACTAAAAGATAAAAAAAAATGCATAGTATAGATGCAACAAAAATACGTTTAGCCTTTCCCGAAAGACTCGTATAGCTACCTCCTCATGAGACAAGACCATTTTAAAGTCGATAAAGGGTTGGGTTGTGACAGTGGTCTCACTCTTGGGCTTAGCGGAGATGGAGTCCGTGTGGCCGTTGTAGCGCATAATGAGCTCGTCCTCGCTGCTGGAGCTGGCGTCGTCGTACGTCTGGCGAGATACGAGGGCCTTCTCGAGGTGCTCGAAGCCGTAGTGCCTTCTGCGCCGCACCCTTGAGCGGCAGTGGGTGATGCAGAGGAAGCAGCTCAGCGCCGCCAGCAGGCATCCTCCTGCACGATTGCCACACTTCCGTCAAAACATTGAGAAAAGTTATGATATTTCTTGGATTTCTAATAAGAAGTCTGAGGATTTTAGCCCGAGCTTGTACTGTGTACTAATGTTGGGTCAGATCTTCATCTCTCAAGGGCGCCCCTCCACCCGCCATCGACTGGAACTTACAGAAGTGGAGGCAAGTACACTACCTCTCACTTGCGCTACCGAGCCGTACTAGTGATCCTGCTAATTCGCAAGGAACACGTCGAGAAAGTTCAACCATTTAAGAGTGTTCTTATGCACTGTTTAAGATGCACTCTGAATGAGAGATGCACTGTTTAAGATGCACTCTGAATGAGAGATGCACTGGTTAAGATGCACTCTGAATGAAAGATGCACTGGTTAAGATGCACTCTGAATGAGAGATGCACTGGTTATGATGCACTCTGAATGAGATATGCACTAGTTAGGATGCACTCTGAATGAGATATGCACTGGTTAAGATGCACTCTGAATGAGAGATGCACTGTTCAAGATGCACTCTGAATGAGATATGACACATGGTTATGATGTTCTGTAGTACCAAGCGACTAAAGTTTAGTAGGCAGTAATCAGAGCTAAACCGGGATGCAAACAAAGTAATTGAAGTTAATTTCTACCCCATATGTGGAGCGCACAAGAGTCCCTAACAACATAATTGAGTGCACGTTTATTTGTGAGTGTAAAGAGTAAAGGAATTTTAGTGTTTTGCGTATATTTCTTTAAAATTGTGAAAAAATTAAAAAATATTGAGTTTCCTCTTGCAAAATATGCGTAACTACAACAATATCTTCAAATTTACCCAGGCAGAACAATTCGGAAGTAATTTTTAAACTTCATCTGTTGGATCAAATTAAAGAAATGATAAACAATTCTACACTGGCATTGTGGATCACTGCAAAAATATGAAAATGTGGCAAAAATTCTCATGAAAACTCAGCGAATGAAATTCTGTTCATATGAGCGTGACTTAGGACTCAAGCCTTGCGGCTTGAACGCAGGTACAGTGACACAATTGACACGTACGAGTCAATTTTTAAAGCTTTCATCCCACACACACACTCAATACTAGCGCCAAAAAGATCAGTGGTACTTTCCCCTGATAAAAAATCCCCATCAAAGCCTCCAGTACATTAACCTCTTTAGTAAGTCAGAGCACAAAATAATACAAAGAGGAACTGACCAACTGCGAACACAAAAGTGAGTCTGGGCACGCCCAAAATCCTCATGTCCCTTTCGAGCACGACGACGAAGGCACGGCCTCCGCTGCCGCCAGCTACAGCGACGGGCACCGTCTTCGGATAGAAGCCTTCGGCGGCCACTGTGATGGAGTGGTGGCCAGGAGTGACGAAGCGCCTGAAGAAGCCGTTGGAGTCGCTGTACACCGCAAACGAGGTGTTGTCGAAGTGCAGAACAGCGTTGCTGACAGGGGCGTTCGTTGCGTCCGAAACGTAGCCTGCAACATCAAGGAGCAAATCAAACCGCGCAACTTGATGCTAAACTGACGCCATGCCCACTGCAAAGGGAAGGTGCCCACTGCAAAGGGAAGGTGCCCACTGCAAAAAGAAGGTGCCCACTGCAAAGAGAAGGTGCCCACTGCAAAGGGAAGGTGCCCGCAACAGTTTTCTCGAGTGATGGTTTATGCTGAAGCTCCATATCTTTGCATGTCAGTACATTCCTTACAATTGACAAAAATCATTAAGTACAAATGGGTGTTTATTATAAACGAACTTGAATGACACCAAAATCAGAAATACTAACTCGCAATGGTGGGTGTTAACGTAAACCATCTATCAAAAATCCCACGTACAGAAGATATAGTAGCATGTATTTTCATTTCAGAAATGATTTTCCTCAAGAGTTTTTCGTACGAGATGCGGGCAAGCGAAATCGAAAATACAAAATTACCTCACGGGCTCGACACAGTTCGTTGCCAAGTCCTACACTGGATAATAAACTAGACCCTCAACTCCCGTGCACAGCCTGGACCAGAGGCGGACAAAGCACGACCGCGGACCGCATGCAGCTCACCAAAGAACTCATTTCGCCCTTCAAACATTTGAATTTTGAATGATCAGAAGCAGTTTCTATTCAGTATTGTGATATGGGAACAGAATTTTTTCTTTAAAAGGCTTTTATTTCGTCCAAGTTAAACATAAATTATTTTGTTCAACATACCATGCAGCGGAATGAAATTTTAACTTTCGTACTGCGGCCTTCTCACGGAAAGTTCACCCGATCTCTGACAAGATGACAATATAGGGTGAGACCAAACGGTCTACACATCGGTTGGTTCAATGAAAGAAAGATGAAACACAACAAAGAAGAAAACAATTCATGGCTTGAAACGAACAAGGGTCTACTGCAGTATACAGGTATGCATTCAAACAATAGAAATACTTTTATTCATTCTTCATCTCGCCTCGCTTTTATGAAATCAACAAATAGGTCAGACCAACTCGACGCACCTTGCACTAGCGCAGGTCGGTGTCCTGTGCAGATGACAAGGCAGAATAAACTCTTTCTATTCCTCCACTGGCAACAATTAATAGGAAATGGATGTTCATGAACTCGATTTCTAAAAAGTTCTTTAAGAGATTGAAGCCCCAATCTGGCGAAAACGTTTTACAAAATCGAAAATCTGGGGCAAATGTTGAGATCTTCAGTTACTCAATATTTACTCGAGCGCATAAATGAAAACGGGATTAGTATTCATGACTGAGGACACAAGAAACTTATGAGCAAGGATATTTACTCATACTAGAGTATCACACTTAATCATTTGATATGCCGTACAACCCCTCGCTTTCTCGGGCAGCAGTCACGTTTTTATGCGCGAGGCTCAGACAGGGCAGCAGACACGTCCCAGCGCCAGCTTGGCAGGTATAGCCGCCGTCGGGACACTGGACAAGGGCACGGTGCTGGACAAGGGCACGGTGCTGGACAAGGGGACGGTGCTGGACAAGCGCATGAT
>VOMN01098374.1:0-21348 GCA_014899125.1 Orchestia grillus | reverse complement strand
GTGAGCACGCGACGAGCAGAGCAGCCTCACTTCATTGTGGAACGTCGAGAATTCCAAACCAATTTCGAGAGACGTTCCCAAATTTCAAATTGGTCGAGTTACAAACGGTCAATGCATTCACGGCGACCGCTCTAAAGTGAGCTTCGACAGCCGCTCCGGCGTGCACTCACTCCAAGAAGATTTAGTAGAACATGTGAACTGTTTGTCGAGAGCCTATTCGAGTATAAATGGAAATTCCTTCCCTGGTCATCTAACTTTCGGGTAATACTTGCATGCTTTTACCTCGTGTCCCCCAATACAAAGCATGTGAGGTAAACTTGCGTGACCGGAATCTTCATTTAAAAGCATTCCATTTCACGGAAATTAATTCGTTCTTCCTCAGAAAGTTGCGGCTATTCCAAACTTAACCGCACCGTACTTTTTGTATTAGTACTGGGTTTTTTTTCAGGAAACGAGTTTGTACGTGAAGGTTCCATTTCCCAATCGGAAATGTGGGTCATAGCCTAATTGAAGTGGGGTTAGCGATCCACGATAAGACGATGCGTCAAACTTTTTATTAGATGTCAACAGGCGAACTGTTGAGTTTTCCAGCACTCAAGTTACACGTGTCCCCAAGTCAGTATAGGAAAAGCTTTTTATATCAGTGAAAATGGGCTTTTTCATTACCGAATTAAAAACTTTTTTGGAAGACTTTTGAACGACCTCACGTTAGAGTTTAGAAAGATGCTTACGTTGTAAACAACAATTTCTCTGATCTTACATTGAACATTTTACGAATAACATTTTCCAATACATAGCAAGTAGCTTCCAACGGTGCAGGAGACACGAATTATAAAATTGTGATCAAATTGCAAGTTCTTCCTTGCCTTTTCAACTCAAACTTCAACTTAACCTTCCTGAGAATGTAAGGTTTATGTTTTATAGATTTATATGTCGGCTTTGTATTACTTACATAATATACAGTTACAAATAAAAAATCTATGATTGAATGCAACTTTTATCTTTTTATTTTACTTTTCAGTCCTAATATAGCTCAAAGCTTTTCTAATAAAAATCTATCTATGTTATATTATCTACATTATCGGGTTCTAACTAGCTATTCAAAAATAACTTGAAGTTTAAGTCAAAAAACATTCTCTTCAACGTATCATCTAACATCTGAAGAAGGTGATAATGTTTGTTAAAATGCCTATTCTACCCATTTATCTTTGGCTTATTTCAGTTAATTCGAAACGATTAAAATTAGCATTGTGTATAAAGTCATCAATAAATTTATTTTCTTAGTATCCTGATTATTTTAGATCATGTATATCTTAGGATCGTACACAGTAGGACAATTATTCAAAACATAAAGAACGTTAGCTAACACTTATTTCACGCATAAGGTTGGGCGCTGCGGATCAGCCGATTATTGTTTCATCAATTTTGATACAATTTTGTGAAACCAACTGTTTCATCTGAACGAAGAACCTCAATTCACATCGACATAGTACAAAAGAGGATCCATTCCTGTAATTTAAATCATAAATGTTATAATATGTGAAGCAAAGTAATGCTTCGCTTAATAAATAAGGTGGTTGAATCATTCTTAGACTAAATATAACACGAAGGAAGAGTCTTCATGAAGAATGTGCTTTCAACTTTTACTCAGGGACAAAGGGAGGAAGAAAAGTTTGTGTGCGTGCGGAGCTCTCAAGCTTCTAAATTGATGAAGGCGAAAGACTCTTCTTTTCCAAAAGCTTTCTATCGTGAAAAATGTTGATTTTATTTTTGTTCGACTGCCTACCAAGTAAGATGAGTCTCTTACCTTCATCTACTTGGATACTTGAGATGTCCCCTAATAAAGAAACTTATCTACCACCTTTTGCCCTGAGTATAGGCTAGAGACCCATATTTTGTGAAGCCGTTTTCCTTCTCGTTTTGCGGTTTTTTATTCAATCAATTTAGAGACGTCACTGAAAATGCACTAACGTCGCCTCGGAATGAGATCAAGGAAAAAAAATTGAAGCTCAAAAAAATTCTGGTAAATCCAAAAATAACGATCACCTGTAAATACTAAACGATCAGTTTTTCGTTTTTCAAATTTTCTGCATGACATTTAATTCTTTTTTTTTTCATTGAGCCGCTAAAAGGTGTATTTTTTTGAAGGATCATTTAACAGAATCTTTATCAGTACCAACAGGTTTTAACGTTGGATTTTCAATGCCTTACTACTGGCGTGGTGAGGGATGTGAGAAATGTGTGGTTTAAACTTCCTTTTCCAAGGGAAGTACTCCCTTAAAAAAGGAGGAACTTCAAAGTTGGATCATTTCTCCGAGCTGCAGAAAAAGGGCAAGCCACTGCAGCAACATCGCGTGTGAACACCAAACTGAAATCTCAACCACGTGTTTGCCCCCGTTCGCTGGTTCGAAACCATTCGTGTTTGAACCAGAGACCTTCGCGTTCCCCTAGTGATAAGGATTTCTCAACAGGGAAACGCATGTTTTTCTAACCTTAAACAAGGGTAACTTTCCTGTGTTAGAGGAATTGTCGTAACTTCTCTTGGGGTAATTAGCAATGAAATTATTAAAGTGGTCGCCAATTCATCCCCTGACCTTAATTCTTAACTTACGTTGTCCATAAAAACGCATAAATTCGAAAGAAATTGATATATTAGCAAATGGCCCTACTTTTAACCAACAATCAGCAATCAGTATAAAAATACATCACTTCAAGAATTTGAAGAAACCTGTTTTTGAGAGGCATAAGTCATATTTCTGTAACACTGAACGAACGATACTTTTGCGCGGTGCATATTTCCTGCTGTAGTACTGGATGAAGGTGGGGTAGATCTTTCTAAAGGATTCCATGCTCGGGTCTAATTGAGCCATTTGTTCATAATAGCCAGCGAGCTGAACAAATCAGTGCTGGGCTTCTATACATAATGTCAGCGCTACTAGAGCGATAAAAAGGAAACTAAACGATGTACGTTTTGCAAATGAGATATATTCTCAGAAAATGATATAGCCCTCATATGGACAAAGATTAAAGTGTATTGAAATAATTTTCCTGTTGAGTTTTAAGCCTTACAGAGATTTATGATACTATACTGAACTGCGATTTGAAATGTGTACTCATTTGTTGTACTGCCCGAAAGCGAGTACTTTAAAAAAAGTTAATCGTACGCTAGAGCATTTTTTCCTACAGAAGCCGCCGAAAACAGTTTCAGGAAGCTCTTACAAACGCTTTAGAATGCAAAACATACTGTTTTACAATGCAATTTAGAGTTATACTAAATCTACAGAACTTGAAGGGGATATTTTATACTTTAAAGTTGCTTTAATTGCCACCCTGAGAGATTTACCTGGTGTGCACAAGCCAGCACATACTCCCCTCCATATGTTACCATCCGGGTAACATCTTCCCACCTCGCCACTATCAATCATCCGTCCTTCCGCTGTGCCTTTAGATCTCATACCTTTAAATTCAAAAGCCGTCCTCTCTCCAGTGAGTGCAAGTTTTCCTTCTCCAATCTCAGATAGGAATTTAATCTGAAGACCCAACTACGGATCTAAGTTTGATCAGACGGTGACAATGGAAGGGCTTCAATGGAGATGGCGAAGGCAGAGAGCAGAGGGGACGCAGATGTTCGCTCACGTCAAGCCTTATTCGTGGCTGAATCAAAAGTGGGTTCATTACTGTTATTATAAGTAAAAGTTTCATTATTAGCTTCTTCAAAGTCGAATTGGGATCATTTATTAGTTTTAGTATACTAATTTATTCCAAGTATAAACTGCGGATGCCAAGAATGATACAGAGACATTTACCTTTCCGTTCCTGGGCTAAACTTGGTTCAAAAATTTTTACTCAGGGTTAAGATTAAAAGAACCCGTAAAATTTGTTATTTTTAACCTGGAACATGATATATCTTACACGCTATAAAGAATTGTATGGTCATCCTGGGAATTACATTTTGAGCAGCAATTCAACAACCTCCCTGAAAAGTCTTTTTCCTGCGAATAGAATTATATAACAATTAAGTACTGGAAATGTGTGACCAGTGAGGGACTTTACCTGAAAACAGATCAGAGTGTCTAAATATACAGGGTGGGCCACAAAAAGTTTTTTTTTCAAATACTTTTAACTCTGTAACTAATAGATGTAGAAACTCATATATGGTCTAATTTTCACCACCATTCAATGTACTTTCAACAGGCTAAACCTTTCTTCATTTATAGGAATGGTGCACGAACGGATAAACGATAAGTGATGGTCTTTTTTCTTGCTATTGAGTGAGGGTACTGAGCATTCGATAGGATGGCCGCCTCGCAGTCCCGATCTGACCCTCATTTGTCCCGCCGTTTTTGGCGACCGTGTTAACAAGTATAAGATACTAGCCTATATTGAAAATTTTTCTAAATGTTGAAAAAGGGTTTTGGGCACTCCATCAAATTCCACATGACTACTTACGTTGTTCCGTATTTTTTATGAAATTAAACTAGACTGAACGAGTATATTCTGCTCACTGAGGGCTTTAGAGCTATAAGAGAGGACGATTTTTATTTATAGTTTTAGAGATTGGAACGAGTACTTACCGTGATTAAATTCTCCCTACTAAGTAAACTAAGTTTTTCATGGCAAAATTGTCGAGTTTGGCAAGAAAATTCAATTTGTATTGGTACGGGTAATGAACGATTGCATTTTTTTCTCATTTCTTGTCTCAGTAAAACTAATAGGGATTAAAAGTTCAAACCTCGGTCTGTGAGTCGACGGTCAGCTACAGACCACGGGTGGAAATGACGTCATGAGTCAACTAGTTTTCTCCGTCAACAACAAAACTTTTATGAAGACTTACATACTGGAGCTTGACCACACAAACTAAAGTCTTTGCAAATTTAAAAACAATATGCATCGGGTCGTCACTGCAAATTTACAAGCTTGGGTTTCAAAACCCAGAGCTTAGATTAGGTTAATCAAAAGTACAATTACGTCCTGCATGACGACAGTTTGGTCGAGGGAAATCATATCAAAAAACGTAATTGTTCCGTGATAACACTTGGTGCGAAAAGCGATTTCAATTCGGGAGCACAGAAACAAAATCAGACGAATTTTGATTAATTTGTAAGCTGTGTTCGACGTCGCAGAAAAATTAATTAGTACTTGTCCGGGTGCCCTCATTACTTGCGCCAGCGTTGATTGATTTCGACATTCCAGTAGAGGAAAGAGAAGGTCGACTCAGTCCATTTAATTTTAGGGGAAAACATCTTTGTAGAATTAGGTACTTTCACTCTATTTTATAAGCAAAGAGTTGGATGTCGCGTGAATATTGACAGCTATTGAATATTTACAGTCCTTCTCCGTAATGGGACCCAGACTCTACAACACTCTGCCTAGGGATCTGAGAGAATACGATGGCTCCGTGGACGTCTTCAAGAAGAAGCTGGATAACTTTCTACAAACTATCCCTGATAGGCCTCCCTTGCCTCACTATCATCAGACGGCCGGGGGAAACGGTCTCATTCATCAGTTCGCGGATATGCAAAGGGACACCATGCACACAAACCGGCGGCACCCCAGTGTGGCCAGGGCATAAAGGCCAAACATTTTCAAGATATTCAAGATATTCAAGCTATTATATGAGTGTTTGGAAGCCTTTTAACAGAGTCAGTTTCAACCCTTAACTGCCTAATGTTCATTCCAGATACTTTAAAAAATGACATACGTAGTCGTTCTGCGATATATACTTACGAATTATTTTCGTTTAACATTCTAAATAACCTGCGCAATAATGGATTAAGTTTGCATTTCATCTTGCAGTATCGTTTACAATGTATTGACGATCATTCACTGAACAAAATATCTCTAAGCGACAGCGGGATACCCAAGGGACGCGCATTAGGCTGTGATATTAAAAGAGAAAACCCAGGACCCCGACAACGGTAATTTCAAAGCTAGAAGTCAGCCTGAGGGGAGCGTGGGACACATTCGACGACCGTATTGCGAGAAGGTGGAGGCCTCATTTAGCACTACGAGCGGTTAGAGGCTAAACTCTTGAGCCGTTTGTGAAGTTTTATTCTATAGAAACATGCTACAATAATGTAATATATCGAATCAGTGCAAGCTGTGGCACTTTCCTTTCGTGTAAGGAGTATAGTAAATTTGTATGTTAGAAGGTACCATTTACAGGAGAAGCTTCTCAGATCTTCCGTTCTCAAGCTTCAGCCTAAAATCACACAGGATTGTAAATTTAATTAAGCTCGTCTTGAGATTCATTGACCTGAGACCAAATTAGTAAATGAATGTTTACACAACCTCTAACTACAGAACTAAAAGTGGCCGACAGAAGTTATTGCGCACACGGGATATAATTGTTTATTAAAATCTAACGAGCGAACATTTTCAAACTCCGCACAGAATATACATTTAATGTTGTAGAGTAGCAGAAGCATCAAATTCATCTTTTTACAAGTCTATGATCTCTAGATACATAAAAAAAATGTATGGCGCGGGACAAAACAACTCAACCGAAACAATTTTTTTGTTCAGTATTTAGTTCGAAACCTTCGTAGGCAATTACTGCTTAGAGACGAATTTAGTCTGATAGAATTAGACGTTAGCAAGCTTAAGGAGTCATATGAGCCCATTTTTCAATGAATTAATCCAGGGATTAATTTGACCATGGGAAAACATTAATTTTTCTTCATAAACTATTCAGATATTAATTATGTGCTGTGTTTAAGGTCGGTATCTTGCTAGATCGTATATCTGCGTTTCTAGAATAAACACTTAGCAATTAGAATAAGACTTTTCTCCGTTATTTAATGAAACATTGTACCAACCATCTTCCCATCAATGGTAAGAGTTGCACCAGTGTCATGTGCTGTACAGCCACCCCAAACCATTATGCTGCCGTCTCCGTGCTTCGCAGTTGGGAAGCTATTGTGCCTCTCTTATGTTGATCGTTGTGTCCTCCACACATGGCGAGCGGAGCTACAATTAAATACTGTTTCCATCACACCAAACAACAGTCTGCAAATGCAAGTACTATCTTCATGGTTTTTGTATGGCTTCAACGACTTGCAATGTGGTTTTTACCCAGCATGGGAGTTTCGCGAGGAGTGAAACGTTGAATGCCATTGCTGCGGAGGTCTTTACCGATGGTTCTTTTACTCACTTTTGTCATGGAGCTTTTGATATCAAGTTTGAACTCTTCGCGACTCATCATGAATTTTTTTATCTTTTTCATTCAAAGTCGGCGAGACTGAAGTTCATTTTCTGCGAAGCTCCTGACCTTGGTAGGTTAACGGTTGAGCCATGTTAACGAAACTTACGAACACTCAAACCAACGGTAGAGTATGACACATCAATCTGCG
The DNA here is from genome assembly GCA_014899125.1 of Orchestia grillus. Taxonomy (NCBI): domain Eukaryota; kingdom Metazoa; phylum Arthropoda; class Malacostraca; order Amphipoda; family Talitridae; genus Orchestia; species Orchestia grillus. The sequence goes on along the minus strand of VOMN01098374.1, from coordinate 13,996 downwards.
TAGAAATATTGCAGTACGAAATACCTTGAGAATTGAACGGAATTTCTCGCTTTCGTAAATATTCTGAGACTTTTTTGACTTTCGGCATGACGTGCTGTAGGTGACCGAATGCTGCTACGGCTCATCAGTGACTGTATAATTCCATGCTGAATCTGGTTGATTTTTTCTTCTTGGAACATTTAGAATGTTCTTCAAGTTATTCATATGCGACATGACCGGGAGAATACCATAATTATCATGTAAAAGCAATTTTACAAAAATGGTTGAACACTTCCGTCTCGCAACATATATAATTCTAGTGTATATGAAGTCGTTTTCTCGTAAGGTTCTCTATTTTATTTTACAATGTCACTTTGCTAATTAGAATTTGCATTTTGTTGAGGTTTTAAGAATGTAGGCTTATTAGATGTTAATGAAAAGTCAGTTTCAAATTGAACAATTACTTGTGTCCACCACTGAATGTAATAATACATAACTTTTAAGTATTGTTACGTGTAGTAATTTATTTACTAACTGGAGGAGTTAAATGAGAAAAAATTCAAGGGTCTAGATTCTAGTTCACATATTCCCAATCAGCGAGACTATAAATATTAACAGCCCCTAACAATGACGCAAAAACTTTCATCATTTCTTATGACGTTAAATTGTCGTCACTTTTGACGGCTTGGGCACCCAAGCTGAACTTCAATGCTAGTTACCTCTTCGTCAGCCCACAATACTGCTTGATTTCTAGGCCAGATAGAGAGACTAAATTTGATATCTGTTTTAAAATGGAGACGTGTGTTTGAAATACTTTGCACTTCCTGCTCAATGAAAAAACCTCATCGACATGAGAAATAAATAACCCAGCGTCCATCTTCGGTGGCAATTGTTCCTGACCTCAGTACAGCACCCATTCTCAGCCACAACCCGACCCACCAATAGCGACTCTGTTGATTTTTTTTATGCGGGTTATTCTGATCCAACATTTGTGATGAGCACAAGAAATATTTTTTATTTCATGGAATAGTTCAAAACTTTGGCGTATACTGAAAAACTAGAATCAACATGGCTGCCAACAGATCAAAGATAGGCCTTGCACCATCACCCAGTATTGCTAGGCAGCTACTGTAAACGAAATGTGTAGCACTCACAGAAATAACACTATCAAGTTTTTGGCGTCCGCAGCTCTACTGTCATTGAAATGTTGAACTAGACTTGATTGTGTATAGTACGTCACTGAGGCAGAGGAAATCTTCAGCTGACAATGAAATTCGACCCGGTGCAGGCATGGGTCGCTGAGTAAGTACCGTTCGATTGTATCTATTACGCTCCAAGAATACAAATAAACTAGAAAATATTTTAGTTAAGCCTTGGATACCGAGCATGTTCTTCGGAAAGGAAAAACACACAGAATAGTAGAGTGCATCATAAATGATGTGCATCTTGACAATACTCGAGCATGTCACGTGAGTGTAAGCTCAACAAGCACAAAGGTGCGCTCTGAACAAAAGAAGCGCTTTAAAATAACGAGTCCCCAACAGAGAGTGAAGAAGTGAGGAAATGGGAAAAGATTCCCGAATGTACCTCTTTGAACCCTGCTGAGAATCTGACAACGCTATTCCCCCTCAAAAACCTGCCAAAATCCTGCTGGAGGAGTTTTAAAAAAATGGAAGTGCGTCAGAAAAGTAGCTGACAGCACTTGTTGAGAAGTGCAGGCCCAATGATGTCTCTTGTTCTTCGCTTGTGTTTTCAAAGAGTCGTCTCTGCGAAACGTGTGCTCGTCGTACTTGCTGTATTTGTACGGGCCTTCTGGTGAGTTTTCATGTCAGAACTTCCTTGGTTTATGCCTTTTTAATACGTGATTCACAATGTTACACGTGTAACACTAGTATGATCAGTAGTTTAGGGAAAGTCCTAAGACCACATTCAAAGAGGACTTGGGAAGCTCCGTCTAGCCTTCCTTCTTAAAAGATTACTCGACAAGACGCCATACTTTGTTAGGCGGTCCATTTCCTAAATTACTGCACAAAGATATTTAAGCAATAAATCTCACGTGCAATTAAAGTTGAAAATTACCTCATTTTTTACTCCCGTTGCTCAATGATTTTGAGATTTTTACTGCGATAAATATCAGAACGGCACTTAAGAAAGAGTTCATTCATTATTGTTGTCGTTCGAGTAACTTAATTTCTAAAATAATGTCCCTGAAAAACATTCACTTAATCTGTGTGTAACATTTCATTGTGATTACAGCAAGACGAGCATCATATTCGATTCCCCAAGCACTATAACATAAATGTGTTCGTCACACTGACTGAAATTAAATCGTGCTAAACACAGGAGTCAATGACATTTTATTGATACTTGGCTCGAAATATTGCCCTGAAATACATATCTTGTTTACTTAAAAAAATTTTTTACTGATACACACAACAACACGCAAATGGCATTCTAGTTCTCGCGCAGGCTCCTCCAATACTATAAATTCTGCAGTCTACATGGAGTCTACATCCATTTCTTGCCAGCCTTTTTATAGCAATCCCAAAAGTCCTCGGAACATTTGCTCGGATTTTCAAGTTCTCTCAAAATCCGGCTGTAAACTTTCCCTAAGAAAAATCTATAAAAAGGCGTCGAGATGTGTTCCTTGGACCCGACGGTCGCTGTACGCTTCTCTGGGGGAGCTGAAATGAGCCGCTGCCTTGCGAGACTTCTTTTCTTGTTACAACGCCTCCGTGCCCTGCCTGCTGCTACCCATCAACTCTCGACTGATTGTAATTACGTCATAATTCTCAAGTCCCTCTAAAATCACGGAGCTTCAAATCAGAGCTTTTGATTTCATAGATTTCGTTCGTCGTTTGAAATAATTTTAGAATTCATTTAAATAGCAATTTGTGGGAAAATACAAAACCATTGTGATATTTCCCTCAACCCATATTTATTTTGGATGGAGAGCGAAGAATTCTTAAGTACCTACGGCAGTTGGTGTGTATCATTTTAGGCAATGGAATCATGAACGATATTCTGCGCAGAAAGAAGTCAAATTTTATTTCATATTTCTACATACTCGTATTTAGGAATATGTTAGTTAATCTCTGATTCAAATTCGAATACTATAAAAGAATGAACTGATCAATTCATTTGCATAGAGTCATACACAAAACATGCGAAAGCCTTAGTCTCTCAGCTGGCTGCGGCTTTGATTTAACTCGATAATCTACAGTTTTGCTGATGCTCAGACAAGTTAAATTTAATTGAAGAATTGTACAACTTTGAAGTTCACCTCCTTCGTATGAGACGCAGTTAGGTCACACGTGAAGCAATAGAGAATTTTTCTCACATAGAAATAAAGGTTACCATAGGCAATCGGAGTGTGCGCTTTAGATTCTAACGTTAGAGCTATGCTTTGCATGGAGGAGTGGGGCAGCTAAAAAAGGAATATGCTCGCCAAGGACTTTTTAAAAGCAAAGGCATGTGCCTCAGCCCGATGGTTCGTGCCTTTGCGAGCGTTGAAAAGAATACGTTTGTGAGAGCTCGCGTCAAAAGCAGACTGCAAAGTATTTCGCACAACTTTTTCTCACGCGGGGACGCTGTGCACAGAAAATGGAGCCTGAGAGTCTCTCTCTGTTATTGGCTTCATCATTTTAGCGAATGACGGTTTCGTGTCCGTTTCATTATTTCCGAACTTATCTATTTCCCGAACGAAAATTTTATACGCACTACGCTGAACGGCATCAAATATTTAGCACTTTCTCGCCAAGCACTACCGCTAATTCTGGACTATTCTCCGACCTAGAAACAGGAGTGGGGTTTTGCTCGTGAATTCAATTGATTCGACTATAAGCGAATCTAGGGACAAAAACTCTCCAAAAAGGATATGATTTAAATTACTCACCAATATATATTCTCTTTCTCTTATGCTCTCAGGATATAGAATTCCATTTCCATAAGAAATAACTTCCCAGGCTGCCTTCTCAGACCAAGAAATAACCTCGGCCTTCTCCTCCAAGACGTGACTGAGGTGGAACGCCCCGCCACTGCATCTGCGGGGGCAGGCTCTGGGGAGCAGCCTGGTCGCCTCATCACTCCGTCTTGACGCTCTCGCCAGAAGTACCATCGCATTTCGACTGAGGAAGTGAACGTGCCTCATACTTTTGAGAATTTTTTTTGTGTTTGAAGTTAGAGTCATTTATGCCGTGAAAAGTCGATGTTTTATGTACTTCAGTGTTAAATTGTGAAAAATAACATAGATTATTTATTATCTTGGTTTTTGTTTCATTATTCGAACAGTTGGTTTCTTATCATTTTACATTTTCAATAGTTAGGTCAAAATTTCCCCTTTAAATTCAATTTCTATTGCTTTGAAAACAGCTTCGCACAAACAGCAGTGGTAAATGATCACGAGTTAATCATTTCTGCAAAATTGTCAACTGTTGGAGCTCGTGAATTATTGCTACCCGTTTGATGAAATAGAACGGAAAGTATGGAATAGATGTTTAACTTATTTCCATATTTCCATTTTATTACAAACCAACAGCTTCTCGAGAGGCGTTTAGACAATTTCTACAAAATAGTAAAGCACAATTTTATGAAGTTGCCAATGACCATGATAGTTCTTCCACGCCAGCTAAGGATCGAGTGGCGTGCGTATACGTCTACTGTTACGAATATTTCTTGTAGAACGCTCAACCTTTAAAAAAATATAAAGATTTCCAGGCACAGGATTGAATTTTGTTTTGTTTCCCCGTATTAAAAATTTTTTTGCTACTTTCACAAGTTCAAATTTTGTTTACATATCGGACAACAAACCATCATTCTCTACATGCTTACAGAACAATTACCCTTTGATCTGAGCTACTTCATCAACTGTAAAATGCTGAAATTATAGCTCAATTCCATATTAATGGCACTCTAAAGAACCAATTCCCTCTGGGCTGAGTTGTACCCACGCAGGCTTGTTCGCTATGTAAATACATTTAAATATTTGAACCATGCTGCAAGGCGGCCGCTTTAGCTTTTGAAGGGAAAACTGCTGCAAACTTTGTCCCACCGAGATGGAAACTCGCCGGACTCTAAATACTTCATATCCGGTGCGAGCAACTTTAATGATTCAGAGCATTTGGCAAAGTCTTAATGTGCCTTAAAGTTACAGATGGAGAATCATTCATGCGAATCAAGGCTTGGTTGGGAGTCTGAGGAAGGTCTTTAGGGGAGTCTTTGTGTACGACAAAGTGGTGATGGGAGCGCAAACGTAATGGTGATGGTGATGCATTGGAGAAAAGGTTGTGAAGAAACACATTTAAGATTTGTAATAGGAGTCATGTAAATGACAGTACCGTATTGGGGAAAAAGTGACTGTCGGTGTGACTGGAATTAACATAAAAAAAAGGATGTGAGATCGAGTATCGGAGAGGCACTCCTGTGACGCTCTGAGAAGATTGGTTCACGCTCATATTAAAAAAGAGCGACAAGGAGGGTTAGTGAACGAGTAGAGGCTGCGGGCTTATTCAAAAAGAGCGGTTATTGGAGTCTGTGTGGAAAAATGCATGATACGGTACAGAGAGCGCTCGCTGAAACGACGATCGCTTCCAAATTAAAGTGTGCATCAACGCGATGAGTTCACGAGGTGAGGGAGTTAACGAACAAGAAAAAAACTAGAGACCGATCAGACAAAAGATTTACGTAACGCTTCAAATACGGTTGCTACTGTGTTTTGAATGTGAAAAGAGGAATAATTTTATTGAAAATAAATTAATAATTGAAGTGATAGAAAGCACACCATGAACACAAAGAGGCGGCACCCCAGTATGGCTCAGGCGCGGAGGCCCAAACATCTCCGAGGTATCCAAGGTATCCAAGGAAAGAACACTTAGTTATATTTTAATTCGGACTTTCGAACCCTGCTTCATTTGCAACAAAAATGTGTAAAATACACACACGTTTCATACTAATTCATACGAAAGATTATTAGCTGGTTGAAACAATGTGTGGAGTGAGTAAAACAAGGCGAAAAAGAGAGAAAAAAACCAAACACTATAAATCACCGGTTGACTATTTTTAATAGATAAGCAATCTGGATATCTTTGAGAGACGGCTGCACTCAGACGTTAAATTCAGTTTGGCTAATGTTACGTGAGACTACCCAGTTCTCTTGCTTTAATTAAAGTCGTACAGTCAAAACTATGCTCAGAAGTGTAAGACCTTCTTATTTTCTCCATCTGATTCACACGGAAAATCATTGAGCTGACGCTGGGAGTAGAACTCATTAGTCACAGGTTTGCTAGCCGGTTTCTCCCTCTGCTGACGACCATCTTCCCTCCCTGGGCTAGAAAGAGCTAGAAGATTCAACCCTGTAGTAAATGAAGCGTTACAAGAAGCAGCCATATGTCATAACTTCAGCGTCACTAGAAGTAGCCCTGTTGCAACATCAGCGTCACAAGAAGCAGAAATATGTTACAACTTCAGAGTTAGAAAAGGAGACCATGTTTCTGCTAAACGATTCAAGAAGTTAATGGGTTACAACAGATTCGGTGCGTAAAGCGAACACGTAATAGCAAAAATTCTGTACATAACAATTTTGTCTTTAATGGTTTGTCGCACGTGTTTTTACTTTTTACATATTTTTGCAGACGACGTGTCATTTTTATTCCCGGGGATAGGTGAATGGTCGAGACGTCCTTCTTACGTCGTTGTTGAGTTTGTTTCAAGTGAACGTTAATATGACGTTCCCAGTTTTCTCCTTTCTTCTGTGTAAAGCTAGACTTCAGACAAGTTCTAGTCATTTTACAAGATTTGAAGCACTTCAAAGCTACTTTACCCATAATTTAATCCTGCTTCACTCATAAATAATACTTCATTCAATGTAAATTAATAGCGAAACCAGAAATCAGACTTAGTGAAGGAATCCCAACTCAATATATGTATGTACTAAGAAGTGAATTCATCGAATGTAATAATGCAACAGTGAAACAATTTTCAAATGAAGTACAACATTCCCGTAAGTTACAGAGAGGGAGAAAATGTTTCCAAGTCACTTCCCAGAACGCGAAAAGGAAATTTCTGTTTCAAGTCGGTGGCGAGAGGAGCAAGAGCAATTCTGGAGTCACCATTAGAGCTCTCAGTGCATCGTCTGCCACTTAAACTAAGCCGATCAGAAGGAGGGCCCCGCTTCTGCCTCGCCATTCTGCTCCTGTTGCTTCCACCTTCAAATCAAGAAGAATTGTGTGAATGCTCACGCAAAAATTCCCTTCTATCACCTTCGAAATAGTATGAATTTACATTATGTATGAGTGGTGATCGTTGAAAATTGAGAGAATGCATCGCTTTGCAGCACCAAACTTTGAAAAAAGCTTAAGCTACTGTTATAGTTTGTAACTACTGTAACTGTTGTAACTATAGTAATTTCAATCAAAGAGAGAATATCAATGTTATTGAAAAAATGTGATGTCATCTCTGTGGGAGCATGCAGTTGAGAAGTCTAGGCAAACAAAAATAAACCAGGTTAATGGTGAGAAGATGTGAATATTTCATTGGAAATTTGAATGGGACGTTCTGTGGTACCTAAAATTTCATCAACAATTTTTCAAATGCACACAACCTGCAGAGCAATACATTACAAGGCAGTCAGCGAGATCATGTCAACCTTCACAAACAACCATCCGTTCTGAACTTTGTACGTCATACCATGTAGTATGTATTGCAGTTAGCCTTTTACGCAAATTTCCGTAAAAAAGAACCTTGCAGTTTCGAGAATTTTATCCTGCGACATAGCGCAGTTCTCGAAAACGTCTATTAATGTTAAATGACATTTTTCTGCACCAACGAAACGACTTAATTCAAAAAAGTGTTTAAATTAAATGACTGGAATTGGGATTTCTCTGCTGTTAATCAGTCTAAGTTAGAGGGCCTTAATAATTAGGGTTTAACGGAACATGGATATTGTTAGCAATAGCGTTTTTTTGCACTGAAGAAAGTACAAATGCCTGCTCCATCTAAGACATACAAAAAAATGCACCTTATCACAAGGCTTGTTGGAAACAAACGAAGCTGGCAGCTGCTTTAAGTTTTAGGCCTGAGAGCCCGGGCCTAAATCTCGAGCGTTGGGGCCACCGAATCCTGAATTCTTCGGTTACCGTGCATTATGTGCTTCTGTGCATTGATCAAATTTTGGAAGCCCAAGCTTAAGGCTTTACTTGAGGAGAACCATATCGCGAAGGCGTATTTATACATTTCAAGAAAAAATAACAAGTGAAGCTTCCTAATTCTTTACCAGTGCCAGGAACAGTGGAGCAAAGAAACTCCCATGTTCGAGCTCAGTGTTTCATCAGGCTATACTATTTAGCACTCATTATGCAAACATTATATTCACAACCCTTGTTTCATTCCTAGTATGGAAGGCCGCAGCAAGAATACATGTAAAGGCGACAGTAACGAAGTGCGTTTCAATCCTTTGAGAGCCTGACGCAAGGGTGGGTTTTGTTTTTAAAGGGACTAATTCATACACATGAGACTTCTGAAAAAATAGTAAATGGTACTGATTTTTAAAAAGTGATAGCAAGACATATTATTTTGAGGTGTGTATAGCCCTATGATTTAATAATAAAAGTGCTCCTGCATTTTTTCATAGTGGTAGGCTTAAGGTTGAAATAGTAACGTGCGGGCAACGGTAGAATAATTGAGGTAGAAATGACACGAAGAAAATTTCTCCTAGATAGGTGACGGTTAGCCCCCACCCATCCAGACAAAATTTTCTTTATTTTTATCTATATTCTATATGTATTTTTATTTTCTACTTTATCAATTAAACCACATAAAATTCCAACAGCCTTAACAAGAGGAAAAATAATTTTCCCCAATATGTTTTTTACTATCCACTATTCACCATTAATACGGTAATTTAAGACTTGCTTGAGAGTTCATGAAAGATGTTTCTCTTATCTTTGAAAATTCAATGAACTCAGTATGCAATTTTTTTTGGAGGTTAGAAGTCGTCTAAAGTGATTATGAGCCGTCCGAGTAGTTTGACACTCATACATTGTGAACATCATTTTCATACTGAAGTTTAAAGTGTACCCAGACAAGTACAAAATTGACCACTTTCATATTTTTGCTCGTGAATGTAGAATCTAAAAAAAATAACCTTTATGTATCATTCCATTCGATCGATAACACGAGGGTCTCGCTTGGCTTGAAGAAATAAGAGAAAGGATAACAATTTTAAATTACTGACTCTTGCAAAATGTTCAGCAGCAAGATTCCGGAGGCCATAATTTACCTAATGTGTATGACGCCTTAAAACTTCTTTGCCCTTCAGGTTTAGGCTTAAAAATGGAAACTAGCCGTGCAGTTTGATGAAGGTAAATATGATACGAGCTTAACGGGTCTCTGAACCTCTGTCACTTCAAGAATAGTTTAAAAAGTTAGCATACCATTTTTTACAACAAGGATTCCTAGCAACAAAAAATTTAATGCCGTGTTAACACTGAATCATCCAAACAGTCAGTCTTGATCTAAGAATGGCAAAAAACTATTTCAGTAGCCAATTCCTGAAAAAACTTTTTGATTCCTTCCCTTCTTTTTTTACCCTCCCTGTAAATCGCCAAATATTTTGTCACTTCACTCAAGTCGTAAGAAAATATTCTGTACCATTAGGCATTCCAGAACTTGGCAACAAAGATTCAATAAATATTCCATTAATTATTTACCCCAAATTGAAGAATGTAAATCCATTTGATCATTGAATTTTGGCTCTGAGGTAATAATAAAAATATTTTGCTCAACGTCAGACTTTAAGAAACCTTAGAAACGATCTGTCATGCATCAAGTTTCTCTGCGTGGAATTACTCAACTGTGAAATTTTCATATTTTGGCCACTGTGTAGGAGCTCGAAAATTTCATTGTCTGTTGAAGCACTCTAATTTTAATCAAGATCCTTTTGTATTTTTGTGCTCGAAGGAAATAAGAGACACTGTAGGTTTTGGAGGCCCTTTATCCGGCGCCGTAGTGAAGTGAAGGCGGGAGCTCTGTCGGCTTTTCAATCAAGCCTTGGCATTTATTTTCCCGGTGGGAGGCCCGATGTCGGTGCGTATGTCATAAGCAATTTTGCCAAGGTGATGTATGGCCGCAAATAATGAAATTGTCAGTTACTGAGGTCTTGCAGATGAAAAGCTGCAACCTTCAACCAACAAATGTTTACTTTGGGGATTTTTTTTTGGTGCCACAATTCAGGTGACTCTGAAGACCAAATCTTTTCGTTTTCATGGATCGAGAACACTCGAAAGAATTATTTCCTCATATCCAAGCTGATTGAATTCTGTTCCAAGTATTTTCGTTTCTATGATTGAATACACAGAAAAAATTATATAAATCCTTGCTTCTTAGTCGATAAATATTTTTAGCACCAATTTTCCCAGAATGCGCAGTAAAGAATTATTTCTTGGTATTTCACGTGACGGAATATTCTCCCATGATTCTGTATTTCCAATAAACTGATAAAAAATTCTTCTTAAATCCTGTTTAACCAAATCTTGTTTCATGCCTCTAAACCTACTAAGAAATGCTTATTTATATTTCTACATGAATAATTCCATAGATGAAATCTTTTTGTCAGTGACAGCGGAGAAGCCAGCGGAATTTAATAAATTAAGTGCTCTAAATTTAACGTCAGAGAGCGTGGAAGCTTTACTCAGCGAGCTCTAAAAGACTTGAGTACCAACATGCAAACAAATGGCTCAGTTCGAGACGTCCAGTTTGAGGGCCTAGCGATGGAGTTTCTCCTAATCGCTAAAGTAGCGCCCAATTATCCTTTAGAAGAAATGAGTTGGTTTTTGCTAACGTTAAGTATTAAACAAATCTGTGAGTCTGAGAGGGAATTAGCGAACGTTGAATCAGCTTAACTAAGGTTCTCATCGAATCAAACGCACACAATTTCTTCGACTTTAAGAATATTTATTCCCCTAGTTTCATAATGTCAAAAGATAGGATGCTCATTGCAATGTTCATGAACACTATGCGAAAATTTCAATCACCCTCATCGCCCTAAAAGAGGTGCGGACGGGAACCGCAATTTTATGATTACGTATCCTGAAATTTGCTTGAACCCGCTTTGTCTCTTTGAACTCTTCACGACACCTCAGCCTCGGCTGAAAATTTTCCCTTTACTACGATAGCATCATTATTTTTTGAGCCACAGGACTATTGGTATTTTCTAGGAGCACCTGTCGAGAAATATGACGACACTTAATAATACTTTTAGTTAGACGCAAACAACACGATTTTCAAGACTTTATCAAATTTGAATAAATCATTTGTTCAGGACTCGAAAGGCTATTAAACGGCTGAGCTTACACAATTGTAAATTACCTAGCAAAACAAAATGCTAAAACTTTCAATTCGACAGCAATTTATATTGCCATTTGTGCATTGCGTCCGTGTTGCTCCTAGGTATTAAAGTTTTCATAATTTCACACAGTTGAATTTTACGCTGCCTCAAGCATTAGACAATGCAAGGGATTTTAATAGGAATAGAAGGCTGTGGACCTAGTACTATGAAAAATGAAACTGCAGAAAGTAGCAATATTTTCCATTCTGTTGATAGTCACACTTGAACATTTTCTCCGAAAAAAGCTCTCAAAAATGAAGCCTCATTTCCCACAACGGAAGTTCTTTTACCTAGAAAATGGTGTTAATTTCAACTCGATAATATATTGACATAATATATTGCCAAATCAAAACAGGAACACCTTTTTCTTTCACGATAGGGGCCACGCAATCAGTACAAGAATGTCTGTAGAGCTTTATCAGTGAAACAAAGTTAAGAGAGATAACGCACTACAAACTTCCAATGGAATTCTGTCCCGCCCATCTAATTAAGGTCTGTATTGGTGGATCCATAATGGTGAAGGTAAACTGGCTAAATATTTGTGTCACCTTTTTCACCAAAGAGCGAGGGTCTTTCGGCTCAATTCGTATCAATAGTCAGCTATCCCTCTCAATGAACTCGAACTTCTATCTGGGATTGAGGTTGTCGAAGCCTGATTTACCTCGGTCTTGGAACTGCAGAGCGTGTCTCAGGAGCCAGTTCAGGACACACGGAGTTCAGGAAACAAACGATTCATCAGTTCACCGGATTGAATATGTTGTCATTGGGAGCCACGATAATTTTTTCCCGAAATCAATGCGATTGGACACTCAGTTCCGCGAGCATATGTGCAAAGATATCCGCAATAAAGTAAAAAATTATTCGTGCGAAATATATATATAGCCAAATTTGAACCTCTCAAATTTCCAATGTAAATTACATCAATACGCAATTGTCTTACACTATCACTAGGACATGCAGTTTAAATTTATTGGGACTCCGGATTATTGTCAGAACAGCGCGAGGGACGCTCAAAAATATTCAGAAGGCTAAATTGAGTGAGCTGAATTTCGTTTCTATTTACTTTTAAATCTCGATGCAATTTAGAATTTCGCAAAGCTATCAGGGAGCTCCTAAAGCATTGAATTAGGAGTATGAATGTTAGTAAGCATACGTGCTTGTGTGGTTGCGTTTCAATTTTCCATTTCCAGTTAAAGCTTTGACGGTGACAAGCTGTCGGTCATTAAGTCTCGAATTTATTAATCTACCAATTTTAGAATATTGTTAAATTCTTCATCTATTCTACTTGGAATGAAAGGGCTCCGATTAAATTACTATTTTTACATTTGAAAATTAAGTTTGAAAGGTTTTACGTTTCTACGACAGTTGTGTAGAATAAAGGCGTAACGTAAAAACATGAACACAAAAGTATTGAAACCTAAGGAGGAAAAAGTCAAAAGCTTAAAGCGATTTCAGAGCATGATATCCGTCTTCTTTTTAACTCATGCATGTTGCCATGGCAAAACATAAAAATCTCTTTATGGGTAAGATTAGCATTTCAGGGAGCAGGTAAAGTTTAATAAGAATTACTTGATTCAACTATTTGTAGTAAAGATTTTGCCATCCATTATTGTTTATTTCTCTCAGTCGCTAAGAAAACTTAGTTCTTTGTAAGGTTTTACAATTTTCATTCTCTTCGCCGGCATTGAGTGAGCTAGAGGGAGGAGAGCTGGAGTTTGTTTGGGGGGCTTTATTTGTTCAGCCTTGTGTTTGTGGAGGCTTGTGTGTGGCGACCGGTTTGTGTGACAGAACCAAGACACACAGACGCCTCGTCTGCGGCTCCTGCCAATAAAGCTATGGCCCTAAAGCCTCAAATGGCCCTCAACTACAATGCAGCTCTGCCTCTAGTTTTACAGTCTCAACTTCTTCAAAAAAATAAGGCTCGAAGATTTGGAGCTCGTTCAATGATTACAGCAAGAGTCAAATGTACTGTTAAAATTTCCTATGAAACTCATATTCTGCCTGACACTTCAAAAATCATTTCACTTTTTGCAAACTCGATGCACGAGTTCAGTTTTTAGTCGATGGCTCTCAAGTTCCCTGGAAAGGCATTTAGTAACCAGTTAAGTAATGAACGTTTGAAGAATAAATTTAGGGCAACTCAGCATGAATTTCAGGGATGAAAATCAAACTTTTGTAGATTTTAATAACGGAGGTGCCTTAAATTAATGTATTTGAACAATAAAAAGATATTGGATAGTTAACGAATCGATAAATGACCTAGTAAAATGATGCCACAGCTGCCTTCGTTTCGAAAACAAAGTCATTTGGTGACATTATTTACGGTGGAAAGTGCAAATGAGCGATGTCGTCATGCTGCTTGACTGAGAACATTATACATTAGATAGAGCCTGTTAGTCGTACGTCTCATTCCCAGAACCAGTACGCGGCTTCAGGGACCAGAAAAAAAAATCGTTTTTTCACTCATTTGTTGAAATGATACAAAATATTTCTATTAGAACTGCAAAACGGATTTGACAATTCCTAAAGAATTAACACATATTTGATTCTAATACGTTAATTCTAAACTTTATCTTGCACTAGCTATTCCTTGTAACTACAGTCATTTGCAAAAGTTTAAGACCACCCACAGAATTT
>VOMN01098373.1:0-29658 GCA_014899125.1 Orchestia grillus | reverse complement strand
TTGAAACTAGTATGTTTTTACCTGCCCTTGTTTTGTGGTTTTTGATTCAAACATTCTCTAACGTGTATGACGACTTCCAACATATCTTTTCAGTTGTTTCTACAGAATTTCCCAACGAAAACATGCACGCAGATATTTCACGCTTGATTTTTAGGGGAGTCAATTTCTACATCCAGCTTCCAAGAGTTGGACAACAGCTTCTGGGTAGTTTTATATATGTGAACCCATTGAGCTGGCGAGTTACCTCGCACCGTAAGTCTTTAGGACGCATTACACGACACTCGAAAGAATATTTCGATATATACCTCCTCTAAACACAAACACGCGGTCAATTGGAACTGGATGTCAATTTAGAACGTGCTCAAGGTTGATTCCCTATAGCGTCGATCCAAACAGTATGTATAAATAAACACAGCAGTGTGACATCAGCAAGGTTGTACATAGTCTGAAGGGCAGTTTAAAACTCAATCCAGTAATCAGAGCATGCGAGTCGTCGCAGAAAACGAACTCTAGACCCTCGACTTAAACAAGATGACGACGGGCTGATGACACTCACTAAACCGTAGGGAAGATTGAATAATTCCAATGCATAGGAAGGGAGGGAAGGACTATGTTAAACCATTGAGAAGGGAGAGCAAGAGAATAGTGGACAGCACGTAAATGGAGGATGGTGACCTACGCATCGAGGCATCTAAAGGACAAAACAATAGTAGTAATATTAGTAGTAGTAAAACGGACTTGCCTGCGCTTCAGTAGCTCAGACTATATCGGCCGAAGGTCCTAAATTGCGAGTATCAATTTATCAAAACATGAACAAAACAACAATGCCGCGCATAGTTACCGTAAGTCACCATTCTTTAACAGTCACGAATAAGAGAGGTCAAATGGTCTCACACAGCGTTATAAAACATTCCTCGCTCTTTCATCTTTACAGCAGATATCAAAATACCCCACCTGGGGTCCAAACGATACATAGTAGCAGTAGAAGAAGAAGAGTGGTTGCTAACAATAGATAACCGTCACGCTACATCGATTTGCAGAGGGCAGCCAATACCTGGGTTTCAGTTGCCCACTCATGCACGGCCGAGCGCCTCTACGCACGCTGATATCCGCACTACTAAACAACGCAAGGGAAGTCGCTAGGTTACCACTCGAGGAAGAAGGGACTGTAGCACTCTGGCAAAGAGTCGCTACACTTCGCACAATTGATGCATTTACATGAGATTCTGCTGCTCCCAGTTAATATACTATTCTAGGATTAACCGAGACAAATCACACACACCGAACCACTTGCACGACGGCTCTCATGCAATGCGGAAAGAGAGAGTAAACAGAAACTATGCAAAACAAAAGCAGCAGCCGCAAAACAAACTGAAGAATAATCTTAGTTAGATTGAGACGGCGGGAAGTTGAATTTAACACACATTTTCAAGGCACAGGAAGATGACACCTGGCATGCAGAGCGTGACGCGGCTAGGACTCGTGTCGGAGGTCACTGAGGCCGCTACACAGAGGCAGAGCAGAAGGAAGACAAGCAGAGAAAGCAACTAGAAGGCGTCTAGTGCACGATGGTGTCTCGCTTACCCGGGCACCCTGAGTGGCTCCGGTGATGGTGGTGGTGGTGTCTGTGGTGATGGTGATGGTGGTGTTTGTGAGAATGGTGTTTGTGGTGGTGGTGATGGTGGTGGTGGTGGCAGTCCTCAGACAAAGAAGTAGAAGGGTCTTGCGTAACTGAAGGTTCTTGCTTCACCCTCACAAGGGCCGTCTCGTCGGAGCTCGTTACGGGAGGAGGTGAAAACGAAACTGACGAGCCTCCTTCGTCACTACCTTGGCCAGCACACGAAAGTTCGTGGGGACTGTGCATGTGGTGGTAGTGATGATGGTGTCTGTGTTTGTGACGGCAGTGATGGTGGTGGTGATGATGTCGGTGGAGCCCGGTAGTGTTGGCAGACACGAGGTGAGCCAGGGCCGACTTGTCGTCCTCCAGCTCCAGCGGCTCGGCCGGCTGTTCTTCTCCACTCTCATCACTCCAAGACTCCCTTCGCGCTGAGCTGGGAGACACTTCTGGGGCCGACACTGGTTCAGAGACACTCATAAGAGCAGCAGCAGCAGCTGGATCTGACTTCTCAGCAGCGTCAGCGCTGTTGTTACGACTACGCAGTCGTAGAGACCCACATTTGCGAGTGCTAGACAACTGAGTATGGAGACCTGACTCTTTTGCGGCCTCTCCGTGAGATGCTTTCAGTTTTCCATCAGGAGGAACTTTGGAAGACTGACTTGATGTCTCTTCCTGTATTGTAGTACCTTGAGAAGACTGAGGTGATTTAGATTCTACGGTTTTTTTCTTTATCCCTGTAGAAGACCCAGAGGTAGCTCTGGCGTCCACCAATGATGGAATTTTGGAGTCGGCTGACGAGCTTCTGATACCTCTATCCGCCGGAATTTTGGACTTGTTGCCAGTCGAGCCCACAGAGCCAGAATCAACACGCCCACTCCTGCTGATCCTACCGTCAGGACTGCCCGTCTTGACGCTGCCAAATGGTCTTTTGCAGCCGCGGGTGTCGCCCGTTACAAACAGATGGCTGAGGCCGTCAAAGAGCGAGCGTAAATGACCTGAGGTGACTATACCACTCGATGAGGTAGTTGACGATGACGAGCAGCCCTCTTCCAGAGGACTGCCACTGCCGCAGCTGGTGCCCGTGCTGCTGCTGCTGCTCAGGGTAGGGGAGCCTGTGCCCTCCGCCCCTGCAGCCTCAGCAGGGGTGGCAGCTGCAAGGTTATCACCATCCTTGGTCTCTGCAGGCTCCGCGAGAAGTTTGTTCTTCAGTTCAAGCCTAGCTTTTTTTGCGCGGGTCTCGCTCAACGTTTTATCAGAAGACTCAGAGCGCCTCTTGCTCGCAGGATCGGAAGGTAATCTTTCAATTAACTCAGTGTCACTTCCAGAAGAGCACGAGTCCTGCGCTGTGGCAGGAATCTTAAGTTTTAACACCTTTGCAGCAGCTTTGTTCTTGCCATCAGCCACATCCGCAGTGCTAACGCTAGTTTGGGACTTTCGTGTAGCATCCGACTTCTGTTGAGCTGAAGAGTCACTTATAGAAGAGGCTTTAGTTGGCACCACTTTTCCGCGCGATTTCTTATCAGAACGTTCTCCCGTGACAGAAGGACATGGTGAAGAGCCCTTGACTTCTCCCTGTACGCGTCGCCTGAAGAACTTGGCTTTCTCTTTGGACAGACGCTCACCAGGGTGTGAAGCGTCGACTTGCATTCTCTGCCTCACGTCTTCTGCTGCAGCTGGCGCACACTTTTTAGACCGAGTTGAAGAGGAAGGAGAAGTAGAGGAAGGAGGAAAGTCAGACTTATGAGAGACGCGAGCTGCGGTAGAGAGAGAAGAAGAGGAGGAGAGAAGTGAACGGCCGCTGCGCCGTGCTTTTGCCTGTTTACCATTCTGGGGTGGAGGAGAGGGAGGAGGAGCTTGTGGTGGAGGAGGTGGTGGAGGGGTCGGGGAGGGAGCCGGCCTCCGGCACTTGGGTTGGCGGGCGTTGGACGAGCTGCCGCCGCCGCCTGAGGACCTGAGCAACGAAGTCAGAATGAGAGAAGTGAGCGCGCTCCTATCCAAGAACGAGTGAAAGGTCGAGTTAACCCTTTAGAGGGACTCCTTCAAGTCGTACGTTAATCTACTCACTCTGTAATTATTTCTCCTATCGAACCTAAACAATATCATCACAGGAATATATTTCCATGAATTTATGAAAAAAAAATATATTTTATATCCATCGACGAAAGTAAAATTAGAGTTGAAGGGAGATGTTATTTACTTGCAATTAACTAGAACGAAATACACTCCATGCTCGTATTGTTAGATTTAGACACGTTTATGTGAAATGTACCATATAATCCCACTACATAATAATAACCCAGAGTTACTAGCTTGCTTGGTCCGTCCGTCTGTCTCTGTCACGCTCTTAAGAATTTAGATAAAAGAAAATTCCTGGGTCCGTATTTCCAACTAATGAAGGAGACTATCACGAGAAGGTAGTTCGTCCCAGTGATAATGAAAATATTATTTCATGTCAAATTCACCGAAAATAAGAGAGCATCTTAAGAAATTAACATCATTCGTCCCGCCTAATCTAGCAGCACTAGCCGACAAAAATGATTAGACTTGCTGTATTTATTCTTCAAGTGAGAAGTGTATCGCCAACGGACACGGACGTGAATTCCCTCTCTGATGCTCTGACGGACACCGAGCTTGACCCCATGCCTCTAATTAACTAGATTTATACATAAAGGTCTTTCTTAATATCAGATCACTATCGTCCCCACGCTGCAAAATTGACTTCAATCTCATGTGAAACAATGTAATTTCCTGTTACACTGATACGAACTGTCTTATCTGACACAGTTTCGCTGACCAGGAGGAATACGTTCTCGAGAGTCTAGACCCGTGAATTTTCTCCTATCGGATTACTTCAGAGCATGAACCAAACGGTCACACACGAAAAATGCATACACTTGGTATATTATTATTACACAGGCATATTACTTGGCGTATTATTATACAGAATGAATTATTACCATTATCATAATTTTCGGACGCTTTGTCCTTGAAGGTAAGGTGATGTGGGCGCCTTACCTTGACCTAGAAGGTGAGGTGATGTGGGCGCCTTACCTTGACCTAGAAGGAGAGGGCTCAGGTGACTTGGTTCTCTTGAACACCTCCCGCGCTGCCGGCTTCTTGGTCCGGCTGGCGCGGGCCCCCATCCGAGGCAGTGGCGTAGCGCTGCTCTTGACGTCATCACGCGGTTCCCTGGACCCATGCCTCGTGTCGCGCGAGCTGGTGCGAGTCTCCCTGGAACTGTCGCGCGCGTCTTTGGTCTCGACAAGTTTGTGTTTCGCGGCGCCACGCCTGCCTCGCTCCGTCGACTCGGACTTGGCTTCCTCAGCTGCACACTCGGTCAACCTCAGGCTCTTGCGAGCAGAGGTGGGAGCCTCAGGAGTGTCGTGGCTCGAGCTCCGGGGACTTGTGGGAGGCTCGGTGCCTTTTTTGGTGACCACGCCTCGTCTGCCTCGGGCACGGGTGCTCTTGCTGCCGACCTTCCGTGATCTGCTCGGGCGATCGCAGCTGTCTTCCTCAGTGCAGGACTGAACGAGCTCAGCATCGTGGGTGGCTGGGTAGCTGGCACAGGCATCGTCGCTGGTCCTTTTACTTCTGGGAGACCAGCACTCCTGGGCGGCAGAGCAGCACGTCCTCCTCAGACGACCTCCGTCAGCGTTCACATCGAGCGAGTCCTTCTTTCTCCGGGCGGGGGACACAGCAGCGCAGTCATTGCTGTGGCGCGACCCCCTCACGGGGGTGGAGGAGGTGCTCCTGCAGGGGGACGACGCGCTGCACCGGCTGCTCTCGGAGCGCTTGCGGGCTGTCTCAGAGCGGCGCTTTGGAGGCGGGGACGAGGGGCGCTCAGCAGGGTCAGGAGACGAGGTGCACTTGGGGCAGGTGTAGTGCTGAGGCCGCCGCTGCAGCGAGGCGCAGCTGCAGCTCAGGTGCACTGCGTCGCAGCAACTGCTGCACCGCATTAGACTGCCAAGCGCCTGCGAAAGTATCACATTGGAATGATGTGCAATAAAAAAACTCTATTGAAGTGAATGTAGGTAAAAAACTTTCCTCAAACAACATTGTGCAGAAGCTTTTATTATGAGATCTTCACGCAGAAATGATGGCTTACTCCCTTTGGATCGATGTTTTTACCTTTACTTCCTGACCAAATGATGCGTTCTCGAAGTTACTTATTCTCAATAGGATCTGCTACACAACTTCAATGTCTTCACCGCTTCACATTCTACTGCCCTAAACCTAAGAAACAAAATTTAAACCTTCTCAGTGACTACTTTTCCCGTCTGATCCATACAAGGAGTAGCTGGAACCCTGAATTTTTACTCAAAATAACCCGTCCACTGATATAACTTAGCTTACATTCACTTCACAGCGCCGTGCCACTCATCGAGAACAAATTTGTGTTTTATTCCCACACTCAGGCCTCAAATGGCTATAAACTCACTCGAGACCGCTGGACTCTACCACACTCACCTGAGAAGACGTCTTGTGACACACAACACAGAGCGTGCAGTCCTGACACCGCCACTTGAGGTCGTCCGAGGAAGGCGCAGCACACCCTCTCGCCACGGCAGCCCGCAGGCAAGTGGGATGTACTGAGCTACCGCACAGCTCGCATGCTATGAAGCTCTCGCCACTCACGGATGCCTCCACACCCAGGCACTCGCAGCAGATCGACGTGAAAGATTTGTGCGGCGACTGCGACAGACATAAGTGAAGGTCAGATTCAATGGTTAGTAAATTTAAAGCTCCATATCCACACAAAATGTGATCCAAACAGGGTGGACACTAGGGACAATTGAGTATTGACTATAGAGAACAACGAATCAATGCACGAGGTGTGTTCTCACACAGGATCCCGGGCACATAGAAATAGCAAGGGAAGAGAGAGGATAACCAAAGAGATAGTGAAAAAGGTATGAAAAGTGAAAGAAGCAAAACCGCCACGGAAGATAGAAGTCCCGAAGACCTAGCTAGAGCTAAGGTAATCTAACAGCGCCCTTCCTGGCGACGCCGATCTCCACAGTATATGGTAGGCTAACCTAATTAACCTAACCACATTGCTCCAGAAGGGTGTATCGTTTTCGATAGATATTTATAAAATTTAAATTTCATTACCTAAGAACTATATTTGTCCACTATTTGAAAGAAAAATTACGTAGCACCGTGTTGAAAAGCCATGAACTGCAATTAAAACAACGATTGAGCAATTTTCCACAGTGAGCAAAGAAGAAAATCGACATATTACACTACAGAATTGAATATATTAATCCACTTGACAGCTTCGCAAAACTTACTTCAAATTCTATATTTGTACTATGAGCAAATCAAAACTCTAAGTGGACAGCAACTGGACATAAAAAATCCAACAAAGTGAGACCACAAACTCAGGAAATCACGCACTGGGGAAATCACCAGCCCTACACTCTAATCGGGTCGGCCTCAGAAAACCATCAACCATGATGTTGACAACCAGGTCTAATGACTAGCTTGGCAACCACCAGCACTGGTAACTAAGATTAACAACAACAACCAGGTCAAATAACTAAATTTAAAAACCACCAGGTCGAGTAACTAGGCCTAATAACAACTAAGTCAGGTAACTAGGCTTAATAACAACTAATTCAGGTAACTAGGCTTAATAACAACAACTAAGTCAGATAACTAAAATTAACAACTAGGCTACGGTTGGCCACTAGTTCCAGTGTCCAGCAACGCAAGCAAAGCTCACAATGAAAATTGAAAATGTTAGGTTATGTTTGCTGCCTCTATGTAATTGAAACCAAGTGTTCTCTGCATCTACCTAACTCAATATTATCTTGAAGTCCACAATAAGACTACTTTTAAGACTGCAATTTTCTTTTAAATTCAAAAGACGAGTGCGTAAAATTAATAAAAGAGTATTTTCGAAACACATAGATTCCAAACACTTGAATACTGGTAATTAATCAAATGTTGTATTCACGCTTGATGCCTGATTGGCAGGTGGAGGAAGAATTTAGCTAGTATTTGAATTATTTTCAAACAACACCACTTTATGGATCTAGACAGCAATTGCGTAAAGCAAGACCAGAAACTTTAAGAATGAGCATGCGTAGTCCGCACAAACCTTGAAATCATTGTTCATGATCAAGATTCATAGGCACCAAAAGTTACCTGCTGGAGCTCAGGAGACTTGGACAGCTTGCTTTTCTTGGAGCTGGTGGGTGTGGAGGCGGTGGGTGTACGTCGCCCCTTGCTCGGGGACTTGACGGGAGTTTTGATGGGGGAACGACTGAAGGAGGCATGAGGGGCTGAGGGAAAGAGCATGGGGGCATGGGGAGCTGCCAACAAAGACGGGGATGTGATGAGTGAGGAGGAGAGAAAAGACGAGTCTGTGAGGGAGCTGTCTGAGGAATCGCCATCCTCAATGAGCAGGTGATCATGGGGTGCCATGGAGTCGTGTTGGCCTCTACGCTTTCTGCCCTTAGGAGGGAACTCTTTCGAGTTATCAATGGAATAATATTTACCACTCTCACTAAGGAAGCCCCGCATCACCGCTCGTTTGACAGCAGCTTTCAACAACGAAGGCGTAATGCCCTCAGTCTCAGGCCCGTCCTCTTCTTCCTTCACCACACATGAGGAACTCTGCCGTACGTGCAGCAAAATATCCTTCATGGTAGCCATGACATTCCTGTTGTTATTGCCATTGGGAGACAAGGAGGAAGACGCTCCCAGTTTAGTGCCAGCAAAAAGCTGCGAAGACACTGACGATACGGAGCTGCTCTTCTTGGTCTTCTCGTTCTGCTTCTTCTTCTCAACTATCTCCCGCACAGCCATGACCACTTTACCGACGAGGTCTCCAGTCTTGCTCATCTGCGTAGGTTTGCGGCCCAGCATCTTGCCAGAGCGAGATGGAGGGTAGCGAGGGTCCGCGTAGCAGCCAACACCGTTAGTTTCTATGTAGAGCACGTGGCCTTGTTCTACCTGCCACTGCAGGTTGCATAGCACATCTTGAGGAGACACGTCATGGCTCTGCACACGCACATAAAAAAAGTATGAATACAAATAAAGTTTATAGCTTTGCCTCACAGTGAGGAGACACATCATAGCTATTTCCAAACACATGAAGAAAAATAAATATGAATACAAATTAATGGAAGATTTTGCTTACTGCTCTTTCACGGATAAGATACTCGGCAATTTAAGGCATGTTGGATCCCGACATACTGCTTAGAAATTAAATCAGTCGCAACAATTTACTACAGCTCTCATTTTTGTTGAACTCGCATCTTCAAAAACAAATGACTGCTGTTAACAGGTCAATCTTTCAGCCAAGGATGAAAAGCCTGGATTGAAGTTGCTGCTTAAATCTAGCCTCAGATAGAATTAAACAAAAATCCTATAACCCTTAACTTAACAAACCAACACTTTCATCAAAATGGTGAACTGCCTGGAGAAGAAATGCAAACTTCCCCACTTCTATCCTTCTTCCCACTGAGAAAGAAGCTTGGTGGTCCGCATAACAGCTGCCACGCACACCAGAATGCTACGCCACTCATTGACCGAAAGTTCCCAAGTCAACAAGACACAAATCCGGCTGCACTACAAATAGACAAAAGGAAAGTTTCGTCCCCCAGTACCATGACCAACTTGGAAACCCAAAACTAAAAATAGCACTCGTTCCTCAACACAGCTACTCAAACAGGGACATAACTCATGGCAGTGTGTTGTCATTGTCAAGCAGCAGTAGGAGTCTAGGTACAAAAATGACTAGCTTTTCAACGACATGTGCATATCGCGACGATTTCACAAAAGCAAGTTTTTCGTATTAAACAGACTACACCATGCTAACTTTTAAACAAAGTATGATATCCAAAACATGTTTACAATTCCAAGTGTCGTCGAGTGTGAGTCACGTCATGCTGTGGCTTACAGACCACACTGACAGGTCTATGTAGGGAGATCTGAAGCTCAAAACCCTCCCATGAAAATATGGCTATAAATGCCAGAATAAATATACTAAGAACTAGAATGACCTGGACATCTGAGTTCTGTGTTTTCAATGCAGCAGTGTGGTGGTGCCTTGAGTGAACTAAAGAATTCCAGAGTAAATCAAGTCAAGGAGTGACTGCTCTTTGGATATTAGGGAAAATATTTTTGGTTTTCATGAGAAACTCATTCAATAGGACTCCTCTACCCATCAATTTTATGTTTTGTAAATTCAGCTGAAAGAATTACAGAATAATAAC
This sequence comes from Orchestia grillus, assembly GCA_014899125.1. Taxonomy (NCBI): domain Eukaryota; kingdom Metazoa; phylum Arthropoda; class Malacostraca; order Amphipoda; family Talitridae; genus Orchestia; species Orchestia grillus. The sequence goes on along the minus strand of VOMN01098373.1, from coordinate 19,815 downwards.
TACTCTGTTAACTACCCAAACGTTTTGAAGAAGACTCACGGATTCCACTCTGAAAGAGAGCAACACTGACTTCAGGCATCCACATACAAAGTTTTCTACTATAGATTATGGATTAAAATCTATTCAGAAACACACTAAGGCCAACTCATGTATGCTCAAATTAAAATATTCTGAATTCTAGTTGAAGACTGGATGCTCTACATGCCAAAAAAAATTAGCACAGCACTAAATAGAATAAGGAACTCACAAAAACTTTCTCAGAATTATTAAAGCACACAAAAATCTACTAAAAATAATTCTGTCAGGACCTACCAAGCCTATCTCTGAACAAACCAGACCAGACTACTAGTCAAGAGCTCCCTATCCACACGAGATGTGATCCAGCAAGAGCCAAGAGAAGCGACTATTTAGTACGAGCTATGGAGAACAGAATAGATTCGTGTACAAGGTGCGTTCTCACGCGGGATTCCCTGCACATAGAAACAGTAAGTTAAGAATGAAAAGAAAAAACACAAAGAAGAGATAGCAAAGGTATGGAAATTAAAAAGGGAAGTAGTAGTATGGATAGAAGTGCTTTAGTAACTCAAAATATCTCACACTAAAGGAGAAGGGACCATTTAGTATGGACTTGAGAGAATGGGGAATATATGCATAAAGTGTGTTCCCACAAAAGATCCCCTGCACATAGAAACAGCAAATTAAGAAGGAATAAGATGAAAAGATAAAAAATCATCAGCAAAGAAGATATGAAAATGGAAAGAAGAAAAGTGGACACAAAAGATGGAAGTCCCAAAAGCCTTGCTAAAGCAGAGGTATACCTAAGTGTTCCCCTGAGGGATGCTAGTTCTCGGAGTGCACGATAGACAAACTTAACTAATGTAACCCTATTGCCTATGGCCTATCCTATGCCTCCTAAGAGAAGATAACAAGCAAAGTGGGCATGAAAGATAGAAGTCTTGCTGCTTTACCTATAGTTGAGATAACTAAACAAGTGTCCCCCCTGGGAATGCCAGTCTCTATAGCATACAATGAGAAATCTAACTAAACCAACCTATTGCCTATCCTATCACCCTCATAACTTCAAACAGTCAAGACATGCATCCCCACATGCACCAATATAACCCATGAGATAAACATCATCTCAAGTCTGATGAGAAGTCCCAACCTGTCGCAGAACAGCAGCAACTCTCTCCATGTTTGGCCGTTGCTTGTGGTGGCGCACTTTCTCTATGGCAGATAAGATCCATGATCTCCAGACTTCAGGGGAGGCTGCACTGCCCTCCGAGGGCTCCTCGAGCTGCTTGGCGCTGCCACTGCTAGACATGGTGCGGTTATTTGCTTGACTCAAGCACTGGCTGTCACTGCAGGGTCCAACAGGGGTCTCTCACGAGCCACCACACGCTTGACCTGAACAACAAAACTATTATTAGCAACATTCTTGCAGTTTCTTGGAGTGTAACATAGATGTTCTATTCCATATGCCATGTAAATAATTTAGAAAGTCACAAGTTACATCAGTTGCAACAAGTAGAAGTAATCTAAGCATAACACCATTCATCATTCAATTCATTTGACAGAAAAATAAAGTTACACTCAGTTTTCAACCCAGTACTGACTTGTATGGTCTCGCTCTATGAACAGAGACAGTAAAAAAGTACAAAAATAAAACAGCCAAATTGATAACCATCAATTAATTATTTTCGTTGCTTGCAAACCCATTTAAACAAGCCCTACATTGAAAATAATGTTTCCAAAATATATTGCAATTTTAGTTAGCCTGTACAATCTGCAGAACAAATACATGGACAAAGCTAAAATAAAACACTTGTAACCTTGCATTTCAGTCAAAGGAAATAAAAGGGGGGGGTCACACTGATGAAAAGAGACCATTCAGTACAGTACTCCGCAGTCACTTCACCAGGTAATAGCTGCCACATTAAATAAATTGGAGCAAGTAGTTTCCTCAACTCCCACAGTTCAAAACAAGAACATTGAACCCCTATTGATTACAGATGAGTTATGTTCTAAAGTGTTTTCTAATCTTGGCCTCATTCCAAGCAAGGTGCTAAAAGAAGAAGAAATATTTTTAAAAAAATATGAAGATTAAAGTTAGGTAAAACTTTCCTCATAATTACTTAAGGAAGTCCACTTGGAGCTTCAACTGAAACAGGAAAATAAGTCAACCATACCAAGTTTACAAATGCGATGAGAAAGAAACAGGTAGGCTTGAGCAGAGGTAAAAATAGATGCCCCTTCCCCTCATCTACTGAGGAATCTATTTTTAGAACTATTCTACCACTCTACTCTGAGGCAGTAGATTGCACGAGTTGCTCTCTCAAGCAGCACCTTGACTGAAGCAACTGCTGCTTGTATCTATTGATGCTCTGCTCTCTATTGCTGGACAATTCAGGCCTGCATGCTCAAGACTTAATGAAAATGCATGCTTAGGTCAAGGTAGAACAGTAATAATGGAGCATAGGTAAACATGGGCAAGCTTAATTGTAGTTAAATTGATTCAAAAAACTAATTCTTCAGTAGATTGAAATTAGTGGATCATCTTAAGAGAAAACCATAAAATTTACACTCATAAACCATGAATGCCATTAGGCAATAAATTGCACACATCATTGAAATGATATAAAAGCTAAAAGGCATAAACAAGTAAATTTCTTCAACAAAAATAACTCCTCATGCAAAAAGACATGGAGATCTAGGTTGAAAATGAAAATAAATATTCCCACAAAATGGATCAGACATTTGGCAAGAATCTACGCAGATAGACAAGACGCAGTCAGAGTGGCGAAGACAACGAGAGCAGGTTTATTATTAGAACGCTGCGACAAACTCGAGATCACTCACGGGCAGCCTGCAACTCGTGCTGAATAAGCAACAGAGCAAACACTGACATCATCAAACATAAATTTGTATACTTGACAATAAGTAAGACTTTTCATTAAAGATTAGAACTTTTGGAAAAATTAACAGGCAAATTAAGAAAAAGCCATAAAGTAACTGGAAGAAGCACATAATAAAATAAACACCCATACTCACAATTTCAAGAAATCAAATATGTTCTAGACGCTTATAAATGCAAATTTACTCAACAACTTTACAGTTTTAATGAAAGATATCCCTTTCAGGTGCTGAATTATTCATTAGCAACTGGTTACAATCAACTGCAAGCAGTAACTAGTGATGAAACACCCAGCAAGCACCCAAATGCACCTGCCATGCTTGCATTGGCACGAGACACCAATGAGATCACTCCCTTTGCAGACCAATCAGCATGTAGCAGAGCTGACCTATCACAGACCTCTCATTTGAATGCCTTAAACATATTGCATATTCCCCACAGGGATAACTTCCACAAACTTGTCATCAGAAGAAAGATGAACATCACTAACAGAAATCATTCACCCACACAATCAACTCTAGACAGAACATCCATGAAAATATAAAACACAATCCAAAAGGAACTTCTGGGCCCTGAGGCAGAGAATGGCAACTGTGGCAGTGACAGAAATAGAAAGCCTATGGCCCTGCCATGCAAGCACTGCATATGCACGAGACGTACAAGCTTGGCTAGCATAAAATGAGGATCATCAGCTTGGGAGAAAACATTGATATAACATTTTAAACAGTGTTAAATCCAAGATCAATCACTTTAAAGTAAGGGAAATGACACAAATATTAAAGTAATCACTCAAGTTACACAATTTACAGAGCAAAATAGAACAGATCATTTGAACACATTGAAGGCTGAATGAGAAAATTTTACTCCTTAGTAGTGAATTAGAAAAAAGACAGTCTCTTTACTTTGTTTGAATTTGAAGATGCACTCAAAATGCACAATACTATTTTAGGTAGCTAATGGATGTCTTGATGGCTACAATGCTCTGTGCTTATAATTCAATGGATTATTTGGGAGAACATTATCTGTACCAGACACAACTTGAGTTAGTGGCACACTTCAACTACGGTAAATACATTGGTTAATTTCTTGACAAATTCCCTGCCAACAAGAAAGTTTCCTAAAAGGTATCATAACTGTGTTTTTTTAGTAAGCATTTAAATATTAATTTTTCTTATAGTAAGGGTTCTACAAAATGAAACCCCTTGTAGCCCACACATTACAATTAAGATGCATATGGTTGTCAGAAGCAAGTGTAAAAGACCATCATTAAGCATGGCTAATTGCAGTAGAGCTGAAAGGAGCAAAATACTAGATAACGCACATGTGGCAGCAAAAATGTCAGTGAAAATATTCTGACTAGATTTTTACTCTCATGGATAACAATTACATAAAATATCAATTTCAAAAGAGAACAGAACAACTAATAAAATATAAATTGATACAAAAATGAAGCAAAAAATCTTTTGTTTTTCATACAAATCAATTCCAAATCTACCAAATTACATCACCTACATACCATGTAAAAACTGCAATACAGTTCACAATTCTAGTAGAATAAGGGAGTATTTTTGCATAGGAGTAGGTACAAGCCAATAACATAGGATAATGAACTATAATTTAAAATTAGGATAAGAAAATTTTTAAACTTAATAACATATTATGAGCCAATGACATCTGCTACACAAATCAATAGTAGGCTGTCTTTAATCAAATGCTTAGAAGTATATTCATTGATAAAATCTAATTATTGAGAAATTTATTCATGATATCAATTTGTTCACTACAATCAATGAAAGTTACTGAGAAAATTAGGAAAATTTCTATTAAGAAGATTGAACTTTAGAACATATCATTCTTCATATCTGTACAAATTATGCCAGTAAAGTCGCATGTAAACTTGAAAAGAATTTCATTGAACAATGAAGATTTAACCTCCAAAGAATTCATTAAACTAGAGCAGCCTTTCTCAACCTTTTTACCTTTGCACAACTCTGGCATTTAATAACAAAATAAGTTGCATATAATGACATTTACATTACAATAGCACGATACCCAAGAATACATTGTGTTTAGTAATATATACATGAAACTAACCCAAGGGTTCCATGGAAGTGAGGTTCTAAAATGCTGGACTAGAGCAATGAGATAAAAGAGATAATCGAATGAATGTTTACTACACACAAAACCTGTTTAATGACGGTTCAATATATTTCAATATATATAAATCATAAAATATAGAGGGTGGACTTTCCTTGTGTGATATTTCAGTAAAGAATGTAATAAAATCAATAATTTTTTTAAATTTCCAAAATGCCAATTTTTGCATGAGAGATTTTTAACAAATGACTTTTGAATTATAAATGCAATAAGGAAAATTCTTCATGGTCAGCTCATTTCTGTCAAAAAGCAGATACAATATGAGATAGAGAAAGAACACTTATGTTAAAACAATATACTTTTTAAAAAAATTTCAAGCATATAATGTCAATAAAATATATATTGAATATATTTGCTCCATCTGAGAGATTTAAAAGACCAGCTGTCTGACCTGTTCATTTTTAAACATTTTCTTTAAATAAGATATAAAATTTCAACACTGTTGTACAAACAATAGTAGAGAGTAAAAGTAATCAACTATTACGAGAATAAAAAACATTAAATAGAAGAAGTTGGTTACTTCTATAAAAATGACCCCATGTAATTTGAGAGCTATCTATGTTGAATTGCACAACTGAACTATCTTGACAGACCTGATTACTTCATCTCAAGTTTAAGTAGTTATAATCTACCAGAAATGTCTACCAAGATCAAAATTTTTAATTAAGTCAACAATTATATTACTACACAGATGTATACTAAGAGTAAAAGTTAAAGAACTATCAATTCATAAGAAAACCAGTGCAGTAGGATACATATGGAAGTATTTTAATAGCTGAAACTAATGGTATTAACTTTCTAACTTGAAAACATGAATCGAATACCATACCTATATCACAACAAAACACCATGTTAAAAATTTATCAAAATTAGTACAGGTGTACAACATTTAATCCCAAATCCACCAACTAAACAGCTCCAGAATCAGAGTATCTTTTCTAAAACATCATTCCCACACTAAAGCTTGTGTTCATGACAAATTTAACCCAAAATCAATCCAGGTCATGCAGTTATTTGGCTGCCTTTTTCTCATTCTAAAGTTACTCCATACATAGCAATGTTATTCATTGATACTTTTTTTACCCTGAAGACTACAAAACGCTGCACTCAGCACTACGGTAAACTACAAGAAACAAAAAAAAAAGACCAAAATGTGAGCCAAATGAAATAGGAGTTGATGATTACAAAATAATCATCAAAACATGCTTAAAAACCTTTATCAAATGTAAAAAAAAGGAATCTACTAGCTAACATCAAGACTCCATGTATTGACCAAAGTTGAACATCTTCTATACAAACAGTGAACAGTTTGTGGAAAGTTACACAGCAAGATGACGTGCAGTGACATTGCTCACACAATGCACACCACTCAGAATCTGTTTAGTCAACGTTTCAAAGTCCCATTTGGTCCTTTGAGGATGCTGCTTTATTTCTTAACACATATTTACAATGCTAAAGCAAAAAATTCATTCATCTCAATAAACCATAATCTGATATGATGAAGAAACCCATACTTAATTACTAAGAGGTAGGTTTTAAATATCTGCCTCAGGTCATTACTGAACTGTGTGCCCAGTTAAAAAAAAAAGGATGATCAGAGTTTTAGAGTTATATAGAACTGATACTCTATCTATTGATTCAAAAGTTGTGAATCTATACAAAAGTCATTCATTCTAACATTCTGAAATTTCAAATATGTAGAGTCCCTACTTTCTCTTAATGAAAAGTCATAGACCTGCAAAGGCCAATTCAAACTAAATGTCCAGGTACTCTTTCACATGAGAGTACAATATATATACATTAGGCACTACTGCACCCATATCTACTTCAAAAGAACATCAGATTATAGTTTCAACTTTTAAGGTACATATTTTTGTAAAAAATATTTCTCTCAGTGTCTCATACTACAGCTACACTCATTTTAGGGTACAAATTTAATGATCAAGTTCAAGTCAAGGGGCTCAAATTTTAATGCCTAATGAATAAAAGAGAGGAAGGTAACTCACTCATTGGAGACAAAAGTGCTTGCAATTGACTGTTCACACCCATTTCCAAGGATTTATGGAATAATTCATAGAAAATCTTGCAATGAATCATGAATACATTGACTCAAATTGCAGCCCAACTCATTCTACATCATTCTGAAATGCAGTCATATTTCTTAGAATTTGCAAACAATTTGTAACGCAATAAATTATAATACGAAATGTATCTTCCAGGTAGCAACAGTCATCTACTTTTTGTTATGCTTAATATCTCAATCATAATTCAATATATATACATAAAAATAGAACTAAAGAACAAAAGAAAACACAAACATACCATTACATTTTTCAAATACTAATATATTTTTTATCTTTAATGTCTTGCAATATTATTTTACTTAATGAATGATCCCAAGCAAGCTAGCAATGCATTTAAACAGGCCATGTAACTGGATGAATGCAACAACCATTCTTCCACAAGATATCTTGGATTATTTCAATAAGGGGTTAAATCAACTATTTCCATTATATCTTCCTTTTTACTTAGTAAAAGTAATGTACCACTTAATTTTTTTATTTCACTTTGACTATCTTGAATAATTTTAGATGTACAACTAGATACCTCATTAATACAAACAATTCTAAAAATTCAAACTTCAGAGCCATGATGCACTAAAACTGAGAAAAATCAAGAACTTTAACAAATGGTCAAAAATTTCCCTTTCTAATTAATTAAGCCATGTCTAAACTTGAGACATGAAATAGTAGCAAATAAATTATACAAAGATCTCAGCAATTGCAGAAATCTTACAAATAAAAACTGTTAATCACTTGAGTTTGATAACATGTCCATAATCCAGATGGGAATTGAGTTGAAGTCAAATTGAATTGCATACAGAATTGAGTTGAGTGCAACTGCATCAACTCATGACACAAACTATGGGTTAAAGCCTTTATCTTTTAGGATAAAATGCTTAAAAATCAAGCAGAAGTCACATATGCCGATATAATTTATTTAAATGTAAGCTATTTTAAAAAGAAAAATTTGAAACTGACTAAAAAATAAAATTAAAAACTGACTAAAAGGAAAATGATTAAAATACTGTTATCACACGTAGACAAGAAAATGATACAAGCACTCCAACTAAGAAAACGTACCATGCCAGAATTTTGGTAACCATTCATTGTTTTCAAAACATGCAAATTAAAATAATGGTATCATTAAACGCATTTGTTATGTTAAACGTTTATAAAAATTTCTGTATTTCTATAAAAGACTATAATCGCGCCATTTCCAATGTAAACACACCTGGATGAAAAGTTGCCAGCTACTAATTAACGCTCTATTTATATAAGTTCGACACCGGTAAATTATTCTGCTACAGAATTGTTGCAGGAGTACAATAGATTCACACACTTCATTGAGTATTCACAAACGTTCTCGGTAAATTAGACCCGTCATAAGTGGAACAAAACATTTGGGCAACGACGCAAACAACAGCGAAATTAACGGAAGGCTGTCTAGGACTGAAACAGAACAGGCAAAAACGAGTAGCTTCACTCAAAATTCGAATGTCATACTATAGAAATCATTTGCACAAAAACTTGAAAATTATAAAACTATATCAAGATAAAACATAAGAAACAAGGTTTAATTGACAGCGGCAATGAAATTATTGAGGGAAATCCGATGATTTGGCAACATTGCAATAAGAAAGCACGCTATTGCATGACTTTGGTCAAATCACGTTTTTAGATTTATTAAACTACACAACAGAGTATATAGATGTGATTTATCTCAGCAGCATAAACATTTTAATGAATAGTATTTAACGAGGTAGCACAGCGCGCCAAAACAGTTGCCTAATTAGCTCTCGATACGGATGGCATCACTCGTACCTACGACAATATGCGCCATGCTCCACCAAAAACTACCCAAACAACCATTCAATAACAAATACATAGCGTTAATACTCTTACAATGAATAACAGTGGGTACTTAAAGATCGATAAGTGGGCGATCTGATGCAGAACAAAAATAAACATATACCGGTATTGCATCGTACGGAAGCTTTGAGAGAGAAATCGATGGTTTCCAGAATATTCAAACGTTTAACATACACAATCCCAAGAAAAAATACAGAATATGCAAAATATGACACTTTGCTGCACATATTTGGAAAGAATAAATTACAGAGCTACCATAATACATGTTTTTCTTCCATTACTACGATGATCACTCACCGTAACGCATAAAACATCGCTAACATGGATTCACGATGAGCAGCTGTCACATTTTCGCATTTATTACACAGAATTAAGCACTTCTTACATATAATTCACCAGCACTATAGAGCCGTTTACTTAACACACTGTTTAAAATTCACTTGCAATGCCTATTAATCATTTTAACACATATTATCATGCTTAAACTTTAATAGTTTCATTCAACAAAGAGCAGAACCATAACACAAAATGGCGGCTCATGCAGTCTGAATAACTGCTGAAAGAACGAAAATGCAAAAGCGTGTCAGCTTCCCTTAAATCATTTGATTTGCTTTTCTATCAAAAATAAACACAAATATGAATAACATTCATATACATATGTTGACGTTAAATGTAAAAATGAAACTACTTCTGATACATAGAGGAGTAATTTTCTGTGTTTCAGAAATGAAATTTACAAGAAGTACAGAAAGTGTGAATAAGAAATTTTTAGGGGTAACATTCTTATATAATAATAAATATTACGATTGCATTTATGTCAACTGCAATTCATTAATGAATAAATTATTATTGTAACGTATTTTCAAAATTATTTTTCCTGAGTACACTTTATTCCATTTTTGTATAAAATTACGTAGCAATGCTCTGATGCTTCATGTTCCAGTTCACCTCAAATTGAAGTGATATGCTTTGAAAGAGAAATATGTATATATATATATGCACATCTCATTCAAACGCAATTTTAATTTTTTATCATTTGTAATTATTTTTCATTAAAAAAAAAAGTTTCAATAACCTTTAGGGTAATTTTAAACCTGGCACTGAAAATACCTAAATGCGGAAACACGGCGTTTCGCTAAACTTATGCAGTCTCGATATATTTTATGAAACAGTTTAAATGTTCATTAAGTTTTAAGTAGTGACAATAACTTTGATCTAATATATTTAGCAACTATATTTAATTTCTCTAATTAAAAAATTTTTTTACCAGTTCTAATTCATATATTTATCGCGTATATTATTCATCAACTTCCAAGCAATTCACATTGAATATTTGTATGTTTGTTGGCCTCAAGGGGCATAGGATAGGCCATAGGCAATAGAGGTAGGTTAGTTAGGTTTGCCTATCCTATGCTATGGGGACTAGCGCCCCCAGGGGAGTACTGCTAGGGTACCTCAGCTTTAGATAGGCCTTCGGGACTTCTGTCTTTCGTGCCCACTTTGCTTCCTTCCGTTTTCATTCCTTCTTCGCCATTTCTTATTTGTCTTTTCTTGCTCTTCCTTCTTAACTTGCTGTTGCTATGCGCAGGGGATCTTGTGTGGGAACACACCCTGTGCATAGAATCCCCGTTCTCCTAAGTCCATACTAAATGGTCCCTATTCTTCCGGTGCGAGATAGACTGAGTTTCTGAAGCGCTGCTTTCACTACCACTACAACTACTACTTGTATGTTTGTTTGTATCTAATACTTATTTGTTTAAATGAGAGACTTCTTCCAGAAATTCTCATATTTTTGATGAGCTTTTGATGATCTGCACGAAACTCGTTTTCAACTGTGTGGGCTCTATGGTGTCGACGGCTAGCGTGATGGCCTCACAGCCGAAAGGACCTGGGTTCGAGCCTCGCTCAAGTGAGGCTTTTCACGTGACTGCGGAGTACTTCCCTTGGTAAAGGAAGTTTAAACCACACATTCCTCACATGCCCCAACACACCAGTAGTTGTAAGGCATTTAAAACCCAACGATAAAAAGTGTTGGAATAAATAAAGGTTCTTTTTATCTTCCAGCAAAGTCAAACAATTTGTTACCACAAGAGTTACATCAGTTAAAAATTACACGCGTAGATTTCTCAAGACTTTCCCAATGGGTTTTTTTGAATTATATTTCGGTCAAAGATTTATTTATAACTCCTTTGCAGATTTAATTATAACTACTAGTCTACTACACAGAATCAGGACTCGACATTTAGGCTTGAAATGGAACCTCCTCTTGGCAGCATTTCTACCTATGTTTGATTAGCAAGTATCGTAGATATTTTTCAGATTCGGTTGTTTGAATTGAACGATTCTTTTCATGTTTTTCTCTTCGGAACTGTAAACATCAACCACCCTATGAGGGGACATGGTCCGGGCATTTTATTAGTTTGAAATTGAACGACTGAAGCACCACCGAGCGGCTCTAGGACCAAGCAAAGGTGAAACTTTTTTCACGTCACTTCTGTAATGCGCAAGGAATATTCATGTTGTTTGTAGTGTCATTTTGGACGGCACATGTACATCGAATGGAATTTCAAGCAGCATCCTTCGTACGTTCAAGGAGCGTTCTCCAGAATAGTCAGAGTCGGTGTTTAAATAGACGAAAAATCTGTCTCCGATGTGTCATTTGTTTGTAGTGATCTTTGGCTAACTCAACTTAAATTTCAAATTTGTGTTTGATGTTAAGTTCTGATTCAATAATATACCTTGAATGTTGTTGGAGCTGTACAGTATTATGATATCAAATATCACTCGCACGGTACAGAATTATATTCAACAGGGTGATGCAAAAACCCTACTTTTATTTCAGCAGCAAATGTCAGACCAATTTGCTATTTCCTGTATATATGCACCTAGCATGATATGCAACCCAACACCGTGTTTATGTACCCTGTATAATATGTTCCTGCATATATACCCAGCACCCTGTACATGTATACCGTGTATGATATGTACCCTGTATATAAAAGTACACCCTGCACTCAGTACGGTATTTACCCTGCACATACAAGTATGTACTCCACCTTGTACGAGTATGTATACCCTGTACGATGTGCGCCACAAGATCGCAGAACTACAAACATACCGAAGCGCTGATGAAGGCAGGATTCCCCAGCGGCGTGGTTGCAGTGCTAGCTGTACTCTAAGACCACTCTGACAGGTCTCGTCTGCCTCGGGGGCGTCGAGTGAGGGAGATGTTGCAACAGGGCACTTCCTCCATCCCGGCTGCTTCAAACCAACATGCATGCGGATACACGTTTTTCCAAAATGGGGTACAGCAAAAAGGATCTTCAACGAGAATGGTGCTCCGACGGGAATGGAATTCCAACAGGAACGGGCTACTCGAGCATGCAGTAGTTTGACCGAGAGCTCATCGTGCGTTTCAACGGGTTGGACAGTAAGTGCGATCACCAGACCAGTCCTTGAACCACAGCAGCATCAACAATACATGCATAAACAAGAGACTGTCAGCTGTTTCTACGATATTGTGTTTGGAGTTTTCCAACCCGTAGGAAAACACAAACACACCGAAATCTGCCCGAGCGCAAGGTGCGTTTGTGTTCGCGGAGATATTGAAAAAACACGAAATTTGCCTCAAAGATTGAGAGTGTGAACGGGCTGTTAGGCAGTTGGTGTTGCAGCGCGAGCACCGGACGGGTTAGAAAAACTCAACACGACACTTCAACGCGCGTGTATTATTGAACTCTGGGACTCGAACACGTAGTTTGAGGTGTCTCTGCGCCAAACGGGGGTGCGTTGTCAAACCAAGGGCACCAACCTTTGAGGAGAGCTGAGGAGAGCTGTGTAGTTCTGCGTAGTAGTGGTAGTGGTACAGGGTGACGCAAAACGGGAGCTTTCGATAACCCGATAAAAATTTAAAACTCCGACAAAATTTTCTTTTGACCAGCAATTGAACGAGAGACTACAACTTATCTTTCAAGAGACAGTAATCCAAATTAACAATGTTTAAAAATTACGTTCTACAGATCCTGTGAGCTGCCCCTACGCATATCAAAAGTTCCCGCGGACCCTGTACAAATTTTCTAGCGCTTTAGTGGCTGAACTAGCTTTGAAACGTGTAATATTTACGTGTAATCACGCACTAAATTCGAGTCCTAGTAGGCTTTGACTTCTACACAGAAGAGTTCCATTCACTTCTACGTCGAACCCCACACGGTAAAAATGGTCTCATTGAGGGCTTGGACGGCGGACTGGTAATGTATGGCTCTGGTGTCTCATAGACACAGGATTTAGTCACTATTTACTGGTGATTAAACCGCGCGACGCACCAATTATCAACGAATATCATTCCGATACAAAACTCCACACAACATTAACAATACAAGTGTACATATATTCATAGATCAAATTTTACCCAATATGTTAAAATAACAAGATATGAATTGACGTTTCGTCTTATCTTATAAATTCATAGGTTCACATGAGATAACTTAGCTGCTAGTAGTAATAGTAGCAGTAGTACAGAGAGCAGCGCTTCAGTGACTCGGACCATCTCGCACCGGATGAGAAGGTATGGACTCTAAACAACGGAGAATCTATTGGCACGGTGTGTTCCCACACAGGATTCCCTGCGCAGTGAAATAACAAGTATGAAGAGAAAGAAAAGGCAAAGAAGAGAGAGCGAAGAAGGCGTGAAAATAGAAGAAGCAAAGTGGGCACATAGGATGTAGGTCCCGAAGGTAACCTAACGGTGCCCCTCTGGGGTCACCAGGTCCCATAGCATACGAAATACAAACCTAACTTACCTAACCCCCTTGCCTATCCTACGTCTCCTAAAAGAGAACAATTGTACCAAGATAAACCTCTGGTGGCGTTAATGAAATTATTAACGCTGCGAAATAAAATGTTTCCTTCTTGATAACAGTTATCATTCGATCGCCTTAAATCCGCTGATCTCCTATTCCTTGAGTCAAACAACAATATTGAAAAAACAAAGACCATTGATGAGGAAGCCATTAAGAATTAGGCTTAATCGCTAATTATAATTCCCTAAAAAACAATTATTTCAGTTATTTCAGAGCTAAGATCACTGATTACAGTCTATATCATACGTCAACAATAACCATTAAAATTGCACTTGGTATTAACATTACCTTAACATCTAACTCCGGTATCAAAAACGTAAAACACTATCAGGTATTTTCAGCTACAATTAAATGAGTAATAACATCGGAAAAAAATTGTACCCTATACAAGAAAGGGATCGTTTTATCGCTTTTGCCATTTAATACGGGATCTTAACTGCAAACTTCAGTAGTAAGTTACCTTAGCTACTAAGTAACTCCTGCAGAGACCTGGGTAGTGCCTCGGGTAATCCATCCCGGGCCAAACTGGTGTGCCGCATTTTTTAGGGATATCGCGTATAAACTTTCCTCGCCTAAAAAAAGCACCGGACTCGGGTTATCGAACCTGGAACCTCCTCTGCCAAGGAGGCAAGCACGCTATCTATCACTCGTGCTACCAACGGGGCTAGAACAGAACAAAATTTCTCTTTGTTTTTCTAAATAAGATAGCGCTTTTACGCTGATCAGTTCTGCGTTTGTAAATTTCATTCCCACGATGACAGATAGTGTTTAAATACTCGCAAGCTTGAAAAAAATCTCAAATTTATTGAGAAGCAATTCTCCACAGAAAGGAAGCGTATGAATCTTACCGCTCTCCTGAAGTAGAGTTAGAATCTTGCTCTCTCCCGAAGCACTCTGAGATTTAAAATGTTTCGCGTAGCCATCTCATTCTGTGCACCCTCCGCAGATCCAATCGAGTTTTTCGACCGAATATGGTAGCAAAATGACAAAAAATTAAGTAATTTAAAGACCACTAAGATCATTCCCAGATGAGATCACATGATAACTTCTTCGCGTTACTGAATCATATCTCACAAACAAGTCCGACGATATTCTAACGTCTGAAAACCGACGCAACATTTCCCATAGAATCAATGCAAATCGCAATCATTACGAAACTTTGGCGAAAAATGCAATTGAAAACCAAATCGTACGAAACAGAGAAGGGCCAAACTAATGATGCAGACGTAGAGCAGGCACCTCGCAAATGATGCTTCAGATACACGGTTTCAAACACACGGAACGTCAGAAACGTGAGAGTCGGGTCCCAAAACAACAGACCTATGTCATAGCTGCTCAGTGTTCTTCGAAAACTAGAATATTTCGAAGGAGTGTTTCACGAAAGATTTAAGACTAATAAAATTGTAGAGTTATACAGTTCGCTGTTCAATGAAAACGATCGTTTTTAAACCTTCTCTCAGAAAACGTGAGATTTGAGAACAGACTCGAGGACTTTAGCTCAACCAAAACATTCATAAAGAACGCTCACGACTGAGACCGTGAATTCTTTGAACTATCTTTACGAGTCGCCCATGAAATTCACACAACTTCAAAATTCACACAACTTCAAAGTTCACACAGCTTCAAAATTCACACAACTTCAAAATTCACACAGCTTCAAAATTCACACAACTTCAAAATTCACACAACTTCAAAATTCACACAGCTTCAAAATTCACACAGCTTCAAAATTCACACAGCTTCAAAATTCACCCAACTTCAAAATTCACACAGCTTCAAAATTCCCACAACTTCAAAATTCACAAAACTTCAAAATTCACAAAACTTCAAAATTCAGACAACTTCAAAATCCACATTGATGTCCTCGAAGTGGGCCACAACATGGTTTTCAAACATGTCTTGCGTGACGTCTTTCGCGAAGGACGCGTTGCACATGGGACAGATCTTGAGATCATCTTCGTAGGCGTTCGGAGGAGCGAGAAGATTAGTGGAGTAGGCCGCGTCCGGCACGATGTTGCCGCGACTGCTGTTCATAAAATCTCTGGCGGACGCGAGTTTGTCCGATACTCTGTCAAGCGCGGTGCTGCTGGTAACCACTCTGTCACTAATGCCAGCCGCTATGTCTGTGCTAGTGACAGCAGTGCCCGCCACACCAGCTGCAGCAAGGCCACCACTAACGCTGGCGTTGGCATACCGAGCGTAGGCAGACGCGGCGTTGGAGAAAACGTCCTCGCCGTGGCCCTGATCGGGGACGTAGCTGCCGGGCTGCCGCTACACACCAACATTGAAATGAGCAGAGGGAAATCCTGAGTAGTTGTAGTTGTAGTAGTAGTGAAAGCAGCGCTTCAGAAACTCAGTCTATCTCGCACCGAAAGAGTAGGGACCATTTAGTATGGACTTAGGAGAACGGGGATTCTATGCACAGGGTGTGTTCCCACACAAGATCCCTTGCGCATAGAAACAGCAAGTTAAGAAGGAAAAGCAAGAAAAGACAAATAAGAAATAGCGAAGAAGGAATGAAAACGGAAGGAAGCTAAGTGGGCACGAAAGACAGAAGTCCCGAAGGCCTATCTGAAGCTGAGGTATCCTAGCAGTACTCCCCTGGGGGCGCTAGTCCCCATAGCATAGGATAGGCAAACCTAACTAACCTACCTCTATTGCCTATGGCCTATCCTATGCCCCCTGAGGGGAAGGAAATCCTGGGATTTCTGTCAAAATTGAAGCAACTGAAATGTATTCCTGCCAATGAACGAAGTCAATGATACTTAGTAAGCGTTACTTAAAATACTTGTAGGGGTTAAATGAGAATAAGTTAGAAATAATTAGAAATTAAATTACAAATAAGTTGGCGTGACTCCATGGTTAAGACATTTAGTGGGATCTCTTGATCGAGCTCATCGACCTCCATCATTGAGCTGCTGCTCTGTTGATGAGGTAGGCAAATTTCAATTATAATTCAAGATCAAAATTCAATTCAACGTTATTTTAATTGTATTCTATTTAATGCGACTCTGTTAATTTTATTCATTCATATTCGGCAGTTACATCAATTTTATTCATTCATATTCTATTTGGAATGAGCCCCTATCATTGTTATTATTACATTACACACAAGGCCACTCGTCATTGTACACAGCGCATCCATCATTCCACACGAGGCTGCCCACAACGGACCGAGGCGCAGGCATGCACCACCCACCAGCCTGGGCAGCTCAGCAGTGGCGGCCATCAGGTCCGAGGAGGTGTCGTCACTGCCATCGTACGTCTGGCTCTCGTCCTCCTCGCTGCCGTCCGGCGCCTGTGGCACCAGGTTGTCAACCCTTAATGAAAACTCTCTCCTATCTAATTACAGAACTGAAAAATAAGAGCGATACCATAAACTGATAAATAGTAGAGCATGTGGAAATCATGTTAAAAACACTGAATTAGTTTCAAGTACACATCAATTTCGCTTAAATTAGCACTCATGAATTTTTTCCTTAGGATTGACGAGTGATTCTCAAGGATCAATATTTAATGTTTTGTACAGTGCTGATTGGTCTTTTTTAACGTTTTGTCTAGGCGTAGAATGCCCCGCCAATGGGTTCCATCGCAGGACACGTGTTGGAATCCATCTCTATACTTACAAAAAACTTGCCAGTCGGACGAGAATTTGTTTGACAATTCGTTTCCAACCACGAGTTAAACCAATTTATAATTACAAATCGAAAATAATTCGACACTGGAAACGAATTACTTGGCAACTTTTGGTTTGCACGATTAGGTTTTCGCGAGTAGAGTGGCGTTCGTAAGTCGAGGTTACAGTGTACAGTTGATGCTACCGTCAACAGACTGAAATGAAGAAGTGGCTCGCTAATGCTGGACCAGCAGGCAACACCTTAATCTCCGGACATTTTTCAAGCAAACACCGTTCAGGCTATGAATCAGCGATTTGATACTGACATTTCGTAGATGTAGTATGACTATTTTTATACAAAAGTACTTATTCCTGGGGTTCATAATTATGTCTTTATAGTGTATAAAACATAATCCCCTTTCAAGGTTAAGATAATATATTATTTTATAACACCGCCCGATGTTTAAAAACACTTAAGGCCCTTACCTGCCCAAAAGCAATCCAACTCATCAATGTAGAATATCACACTCTGAGGTCGACCAAGTAGGACACATTCACGCACCCAACTTGCCCTGCCTGAAGTCCGTTGCAGCGAGAGACAAACGCACTCGCCTGTCACGGCTCCGTCAGCCAAAAGGTTCCTGAACCCTGGACAATGACACCAACGCTACCACGACTCACTTGATCACGTCCGGAGTCCGACGCACTGCCCTGTCCAGGCTGCATCGTTTCGCTGTGGGCACATTGTGACAGTCAATTTACTGATTATGAAAGTTTCCGTTTCAACGAAGTGAAATCAGCCGTATTTTCACTCCGGACATTTTGGCTCCACGGCTATGTCGTGTCATATTTCACTATGGTCAACAGGACTTTGGTATCTGTTCGCACCAATTAATCATTTCGACGAATAGATGTAGATCACTTTCACTTAAACTTGCATTTCGACGTAGGTCCTTTCAATGTAATATTTATTGCCGTTTCTTTCACTCAATTTCCTTGTCTTTTGCCTTATTATCATAGATACACGTCAAAAATCGTGTCATTCTTAGTTAATGCTTTGAAAGCTTTAAATGACTATAAAAAATTCCAGATTACAGAGGTGCTCTCAAACAGCCTCACAGAATAAATAAGGACCAGCATATTTCGTGAATGACCAGTAGTTCATATTTACTGCACTTGGGTGTCCATGGACCCTAGTTTTGAACGAAACCGTAACAATTTCTGCCGACACTGCACCATGTTTAACGTCCATTGAAAATGCTCAAAGTGCTCATAAGGCCCGCGCTGTACACACACCTGGGGGACCCAAGCGCCGCAGAGTTGTGCCTGCCACTGCGCACGTCGCGCTCTGCACACCAATAAATATAGGTCAGTCTAACCGAGCATATATAATTACAGTTCAAAAAACAAATAATTATCCAGAATTTTTACAATTATCCATAATTTTTACAATTATCTATAATTTTTACAATTATCCATAATTTTTCACTCTCAAGAACATATGTTCAGCTTTTGTTTTATGAATTTACCGATAGGGCAGTTGTTAAAAATAGAGTGCGTCGTCAAGACACGCTACAAACCGGGGAACACTCTTTTCTTAACAACAAACAACAGCGTCAGGATAGCCAGAAGCAGGAAGTTTAGGGACTTATCCTTTTCTAAGAGGTTTTGTATTCCTGACATCTCTCTGACCCTCGGAGTAAGGCTTCAGGCGTCATTCATTCTCAGCACATCAAATCCATACTCCATTTGGCCCACCATGATAGGGTAAACGCTTTCCTAACTCAATCTAAAGATTTCACTCAGAGCTATTAATTGCAATGAAATCGTCACACATTAATTATATACTTGAAAAGTTACTCTTCACTCAAACCCCGGATCGAAGTTTTGTCGACAACATCAGGCACTGGATCTACCTCATGGCTCAGGAAAATCAACTAGTAATAATGGCCAGGAAAACAACTCTCCTCACGGTCCACATGCTTGCTGACATGTTGACCATTGCGATATTTCTACTAGCACGGCTTTCACAAACCTGCGACAATTAAGCATCACGCGTCACATATACAAATGAAAAATAAGTACCTAGTAACATTGTTTTTTTGTTGCAATAGAGAACTCTGGCGAAAATCAGTCAATAGAGTGACCAACAATTGGCTGAAAATAAACAGTAAAAATAAACTGTTCAACTTAATTGAAGCAATTCAATAAACATTTCGAATCTCACGTCTGGGGTATGACAATGACACAAAAACGCTATCCTAAACCCATTGAAATGCTACCCTACACCCCCCGAAATGCTACCCTCACCCCCCGAAATGCTACCCTACACCCCCC
>VOMN01098371.1:0-18075 GCA_014899125.1 Orchestia grillus | reverse complement strand
AACCTAACCTAACCTAACCTAACCTAACCTAACCTGACCTGACCTATTTTTGTTCACACGCAATGGTTCTTAAAGTTAAGTTACGCTTCCAAATATGAAAAAATTTCAAACTCAAAAATACTACAATAATGCAGTTAAACTCCGGACTGTGCGCCGCGGGTGACTGCGATCAGCTCGTTTTCTGCACTTACTTTTCTTTGACCTCCTTGATGAGCGCCGCGATGCATGAGTCCATGTAGGCGGCCCAGTCCGAGCTGTGCTGGGGGCTTGGCGTCCCGTCCACAGCCTCCGCCAGTGAGGGAGAGTTGGAAGAACAAAAAGACGAAGTCATGCCAAGATCCTCTACGTGTACAGGCTGGCTCGTCTCCAGGTACGTGAAGGATATCTGACTCAACATGTCCGCGCCGATGAAGTCGATCAAGTGGACCTACAAGAGAAAATTCCAGTTTAGTTTCTATGCAACAATCTTCATAACAAACAAAAAAATGCAAAGTCATCAGACCGATAGTTATATTTAACAGAAGCAATGTTAACAGAGAAAATTTTAATATTTGTCAAATTTCAGTGAGCTGAAACGATCTAAGTTTTGAATTTTTACAATTTCTAAAATTCTACCTTCTGTATCATTATCTGTAGGCACACGTGGGCAGCTTTGTTGTCATTCAAATCCTTTTGTTCCGGTGACCCGCTGACGTTTTTTCTTCTCAAAGGGCCGCCCATGCACAAATGGAATAACGACGGCGCCAAGCACACTGCCAAGTTGCTCGCTGTCATCTGCAGTGCAATAAAACGTATTAATAACATAACACCATAAATTACACAACTTGCCTACAAATGTCTTCATTAAAATTAAGGGTAACTATATTAACGTCTAAATTTTCAAAAACATACGCAGAAACATGAAGCATCTTGTACCGTACCGTACGTAAAGCATATTATCAATGCTTCTAATCCTTTTCCTAATCGTTAAATTGCGTCGTGTCAATCATTTCAAATATTACTCGTCCGAATCGAGGATTAAGTTCTTTAAAAGTCCTCATGAGAAGTGTAGTATGACATTCCTATACACACACGGCAGTGCACAAATTGCTACCAAACAATTACAAAACTTAGTGTTGCTCATAGGACTGGATACCAGTAAGGTATTCTTGCACTTAAACACTGAACGACACGAAACTCATAAAGACTGCTAATACGCAAATAATCCGCAGTTGAGTCCAAAAACACAGTCATTTTAGCAGGTGTTTTCCCAAGTTTAAGGGCGCCATACCAGAAAATATGCTACTCTTTTCCCGAAGGTTCTCGTCAAAATCTTCTTGTTACTGAAATCTTAGAGGAAATATCCTCCCCCAAGTCAACACAAATTAATTTCGGCGTAGATATGGAACATTGGAAACAGGATTTTTGTTATAATTTTTCTAACATAAAACGTAAGGGTATAACCCTTAAGGCCTCTTCTCAGTTTCTCAATTGAAGATATAAAATTCAAAGAAACTTCGCTGAGCCGCATGCATGCCTTGTAGATCCCAAAAAACGTATGTTTGCAAATGGTATCGTAAATTTTTTTGCATTAGAAACTGCACATAATTTTGTTTTACAGCTTGATAGTGAGGCTGCGTTGAATTTCAAACCATCAACTGAAAAAATAAAAATAGGGCAAAGGTAACCTTGCCCTCTTATGTTCGGAAACCTTACAACGATGTAACTTCGAATTTTCATTTTTTACACGAAGTTAACTTGAAGGATACACGGAACGCCGTAGGCTCCCATGAAAACGGTTTTTATTTAATAAACCTTACATAACAATAGTTTTTTCTACTGAAAACGAAGGTATATGAGAATATTAGCAAATACTTGTATGCTTTCAAGATTTACACAGTAATAACTGCATAATCTTGAAAATTCGTTAGACTCTTTTTTTTTATGACATCAATCAAGTTGTTTTCAGTATTAGAAAAATACACATTTTATACCCTGAAAAATAATGAATTTCTCGCACAGAGCGTACGAAGAAGTCCCCACCTGATTGAGGTGAGAATTGGAAGCCATTTTATCCAGGAAAGTGAGGAGCGTCATGAGGGCCTCCCTGTTCTCGTCAGGCAACATGAGCAGGGCGCACTGCATCGCCTCCATACGATCGGTCTCCGGTAAGTCTGAAACACGGCCTACTAGTGAATGCTGCATAAAAACAGAAACAAGTTATTGTTTTTCGCAATGATACAGGGTAAATTTAATTTGTATGAAACATGAATTTTGAATGAAAACTGAAATTACACATAAATACCCTAGTAAATTTGATGCTCACAATGAAAAATAGTCAGGAAGACTTCGGATAACTTGTTAGTGAGAAGGACTTCGGGCAGTTCCCTGAAGTAAGTCTTGACCATGTCCGCCACATCGTATGCTCCGTAGGTGGCGAAGTCCACCACCTCGCCCTGGTCTATCAACTCGCGCAGTTTCTGGATTCGAGATCGCACACCGGGCTTGCGGAACAAACCAACCTGCACAAACGAATGGTGATCCTTTTTAAAATGAAGTGGACTTCAGACACGGTATACATTCTATTTCGATGTTACAAAAAGTTCAATAGGTCAATTTAAATTTGAAACTCATTTTATTTGCCACCGGTAACGAGTGTCATATTGTACGAAAATATTTTAAAATGAAGATAACGGTTACCGGGTAAGTCATGAAATAAACAGGTTCAAAGTTGACGGCCGATAGAGTAAAATATTTCAGCAACTCCACGCATTAGACGAAACTCCTATCCACTATAAAGTGGAAACATAAAAAACGCTTATTTAATGCACTGACTTGGTCAGAACAGGACTGGTCGAGATAGCGGAGGGCATCAGTGATGACTGGAGGTAGAGGGTAACCCGTCTTGCGCTGAGTCACGTGCAGCGCGACACCGAACACTTGATTGCTGGAGTTGATGTTGGTTTTGTTTTCTGACGGACGGAATCTCTTCGTCATGAACTTTGGAAGCTCCCAGTTCCAGGTGGGCCGAGACGGGCAGTGGTGCTCCATGAGAGCCGTTAACCTGGTGACAGATACATGTTACTCAGAGTCTCATACTTGTACTACACGAAATTAAAAACACTCAACCTAGTGAATTATCAAATCTATACGTAATAATAACAATTTGAAATTAAACAGTTTGCCATCATTGAAGCTGTGCTAACGCTCAACGTTATTTGGTGAAGATAATATTTCAGAAATTACTTTTCAGAAATTCTAACTCAACAAGCCGGTAGCACAAAATTCTTTACTCCTGTAACTACATAAATAAAATTATAGATTTTTCAGTACATCAGTCGACCTACTAATTCGTAACGCATAAACCACTGGTATGAGAATATACAAATTCGGCAAATATTAGATAGTAGACGTGAGTGCTATCCAATTTTCCTTTATGAACAGAATTGTGCATTTGTTCTGCTATCAAAGCTCCCCAAAGCTTGAAACTTGTTCAGCCTTTCAAATTAAATCAAGGGTACTATATGGTCGTTATTTCCCGAGGTTAATTCGTTTTTTACCGTCTTCATCATTAACTTCATCTTATTTCCCCTATAAACTTCAGTTCGTCCCGTATTTCACTGTGCAACATAGCACATAGCAGACCGCGCTCGAAGCTCACCTTAACAACGCTCGTTTCCTCAAGATGAGCATTTGGCCTGCGCTGAAGTGAGAAATGTGCATTCCTTCATCACTGCCAGAGGAACGCTTATGGCCGTCATTGAAGCTGTGCCAGCGCTCCACGGTATTTTTTCTGTAAGGGATAAAGGAGGGGTTTTTCAAACGGATGTAATATATCCTTACCTACATTATTAACCACTGAATAAGAAGGGTGGAAACCAATAAGATTATGCAGCTATATCGGAACGACAAACGGTAATTTCTGAATGAAGGTTTAATTCGTTCAAACATAATAGTTACTAGTATTTACGCTTCAGAATTAAGAGGTAATAACTAATCTGTTACTAGATAAACACCGACAGTCGTTAAAATCAATAAAAATTAAGGGTTACAAACGTCAATACTTCCATTCTGATCTAATAACATCGATGTATTGATTTATATTTTCGACTTGAGAAGGCAGAGCATAATATCAACCTTTTAGGCCGGTGCACATCCAGATGTTGGGAGGAGGAAGGGGTGATGAGCGCCGCAGCGTCCTGCTCTGTGTTGGAGGGGCACGGAGACCCCCGACTGTCCGCCGTGCAGCACTCGCTGCTGCCCGAACCTTCCCGTGCACTTGTTGACGCTGTAACCAAAGAGGGTATTGTTAGATGACACAATTATTGTGAGTGCACCAATAGTTCTACTCTGCTAGGGAAGTTTTTTTGCTTAGGTATAAATAATTAAATGTTCAATAAAGAATTGGTTGTTTATCCAGTAGTTTCCGTTATCAATACATTCGCATTGGTGCAGTGTTAGCATCATTGCAGGGCCAAACAAGATTTTCTATATTTGTTTTATAATAATAAATTTCAATTTTCTACAAATAAAACGATCATCCTTGACCTGTTTAAAACAATTGTATCCTAATTTGACCTTGTCTATTTTACACACAACTAACAATAAGACCGACTGACTACAGCCTTCCATCTTACATGGGCCAAATCTTCAAGGCTGCGAGACAACTTCTTCCAATTTTCCTATAATGCGTGCTCCTGTAATTGTGCAAATGATCCTTGATATACAACGTAAGGTCTCTGAGACTATTCCTACGAAATTCTTCCCAAATAAAGTAGAATTTTGATATAGAAAATAAGTAGGGAGCCACCAACTCTGGGTACCATGAATTACGGAAACACGCGTTGTGGTAATGAATTGGACAAGGACGGGAGAGTGAATGACGACGCCTATTCTTCATATTTCTGGGTTGTACAATTTCCTCTGTTAATTCAACACCAAATTAAGGCATGTTTTTTCCCGAAACTTGAATATCTTAAATGCATTCACAAACACTTCCAGAACTAGAAATGTATATAGTTTGACTTCTTTTAAACTTGGAAAACAATGAATGGTTTAGCTTCCCATGCACGCACAAGCACTAATATCTTAAATGAAAATTCATGAATTAAATGTTCGGGTCCATATCAAGACCTCAAAACTAATTTAAAACTTCGTAATCATAAAAGGATCATGACCTCACACTTCCAAGATATCTCTTTTTAAGATTTATAATAGCATGACACCTTTGCCTATACGAGTACAATTTATCGTGGAAAAGCTCTTGTTATAAGAGTAAAAATGGGAGTTATTAAATCAAAACAAAGGTACCGTAAAATACGGGTTTCACCTAGAGTCAACAGAAAACGACTTACTCTAGAAGCTATGGAAAGAGGTAAGTGGCGAGTAAAAATAATCAAATATCGCAGAAAAGGCCTGGAAAAAACACCTGGCCAGACTAGCTACCTGAGTCCATGGTAACGTCCGGTCGGTAATCCTGGTAGGTTCTATTGCAGATGATGATGGGGACATTGTCGTATATTGAGTGCCTCTCATCGTCTGGACTCGGTGGCGGAGATGCTCTTCTTTCCAATTTATCTGCAAACAAAAGACATTGAGAATCAATCAAGATTTAGATATATCATACCAAAGTGCAAGAATCACTTAATTCTACTTCAAATTCTATGTAAACAATTGGAAGTACAAAATAAGTAGAAAATATGTAACGCGAAATTAACATAAGAAACAAAATGACAGATATTCGTAATGTTAGCTTCCATATTAAACACTATCCATCACATAAAAGTTGGGGACCCGCTGGACGGAAACATTTCAAATAGTCAATGTAAATTTTTCGACACATGAATAAATCGCCGTTTGGTCATAAATTTAAAGTACACGTCATAGCTCACTTCTATTGTTGATGAGCATTTGTTCTTTTGTGGGTGGTGTGCTGGAGAGACCGTGGGGTATATTGACGGAGCTGGAGTGTTGGAGAGGAGTGTGACGGCAATAGCTGTCCTCCGACCCACCAGACGACAACTTGCCTCGAAGCAACACTTTGTCCTGTAAATCACAACTTTTGTTATAGTTACGTCTTATTAGTTATAATAACTTCTTGTTTTTAGCATTTTCAAATTGAAAAACTGAGTGGTTTTCTCATCACACGACAAATTAACTGTCACATATAGTCTAAATCTGAACCGTATCAAAATCATAAAATCCCTCACTTTAACTAGCACTGAAACCAAAATGGATGTTAACAAACGCCTCTGTAAGTAGTGGAACTTTATGAGAAATAATTTGTCCGACAAAGCTCACAAGAAACAGCAGCTTGAAAATTAGAAGACCCAATGTCAAAGGGACAAGGTGCTATTAAGGTTAAGTTCGGCCTTAAATCCGGAGAATTCTAACGATATAATAACTCGTATACTGAAATATAAGTTCTCCTGTACTTCGCTATCTCTTGTTTAGGAAACTCTTCATGCGCTTTTTAGAGGCTTCATAATTTACATCCGGTCGAAATATACCGATGACTCATTTGATAATATACAACATAGTATACAGTGGTAAAATAAGAATACTACGAAAGTCAAATGTCCCTTTGAAGAGTTACAATAAAAATAATATTTTCGAATGTTGAAAACATAATCACTCGCAAGAAAGTTTCCACTACAAAGAGTCAGAACTAATAAAAATTTACCGTGTACGTCCCATACCACTGGAAATTTCAGCTTTGGCACAGCACTCACGTCATCGCAAGGAGTGACGCGGCTCCTGTAGGTGGGAAGGGAGCACTCGGAGTCACTGAACGCAGCTCCGGCATCCGACCCTCTGCTGTCACAACTTTTGCCGCTCTCACCACTCCTGGAACTGCTACCACCACCACTCTTGCCACTGTGCATACTGTGAGCGCTTTTACCGCCAGTCAAGTCGCTGGGGTCACTTCCTCTAGCGCACGCGTCATCTTTGCTCGATAAAAATCTTTTTCTGCGCCGCGATCGGAATAAAGGTGTCGAGTTTTGGGACTGATCCGATGTTAAGGATGAAGAGTCCTGAAAATAATGTTTTTCAGTTGTGTATAACATGCGATGATTACGCCCAAATGAATCAATACGAAACTCAAGTTTACATATACTATCTTCCTCTCAAGGGGCATAGAGTATGGCAATAGGTTAAGTTAGTTAGGTTTGTGTATCGCATATTTTTAAGACTGGCGACCTAAGGGGATGGCACTGTTGGGTTACCTCAGCTATAAATAGGCTTTCAGTTCTTTTAGCTTCCGTGCTCACTTCACTTCCTTCAATTCGCACACCTTCTTCGCTTTCTATTGTCTTTTCTTCCTCTTCATTCTTAACTGTTTCAATACGCAGGAGATCCTGTGTGGGAATACACTTTGAGCATAGATTTCCCATTTTCTACAGTTATTACAAAATGATCCCTTCTCTTTAGGTGCGACCCATACCGCTACTTGTACATATACCATCTTCACACAGAAAATGACCTAGAATGCCAAGCTTTCAACTTGGGGCAATCTTGAACGATAAACATAAGGATGACGCATCTAGTTTCTAGAGCTAAAAAGATCTAAGCCTTTTCGATGTGTTGATGTGTCAGAAGTCAGATTTAATGTCAGATGTGTCAGATTCGTCACAAATGAAAATTTAAATTGTCAATAGATGAACACCTGAAGTGAATTTATCAAGACTTCGAGACATACCAATTTTATTTCACATGGTATCCTTAGGAGATACCTAAAGGAAAGAGTTTACCGTGACAAGCCAATAGATTTACACCAACTCAGGGCAACTATCGAGGTAAAATCCGGCGAATTGGACCAGAACTCACTAGAACCGGAATGAACAGATTCCGAACATGAAGAATACCATCTTCAAAAAGTAACTAAATAAAATTTGTACGTCTCAGGATTCTATTACTTTCAACTTTTTTAAAAATCATTTGATTATTCCAGAAGTTATAGATTCTTTATAATCCCGCCACTGAAAATCCCCCTTTCCATCCATTCCGGCACATACCTCGCCCTGAGAGTGAGTGTGTCTGGAGAGGCTGCGGTGTCTCGGGGCCGTGACCCCCCTAGACGGTACGTCGCTGGCGCCGCCCCCCTGCTGCAAGTCGATGCAGCCAAGCTCTGCTACTCGGTTCTCTATCGCCGCCGCGCTGCTCAACTGCAAGGGAGGACACCTTGTCATTTCTGGAGCAATATTAGTAGGAATATGTGAGGCGTTTCAAATCTGCACATAGTCCACCATTTATAAGTTTAATTACAGCTTTGCATGCATAACTAAAGCTTTCGGACATGGGCGACGACACAGTTACTCTGCTCCACCAAACGAAGTGTCGGGAAAATATGCATTAATGTCAGTGTACTCTAATTAGGATTGGCTACCCAACCAGCGTTTTCGAGTGAGGAAAGTGAATACGATAGAGACGCACGTAACAAAATATAAGAAAGAGAAAAACGCAATCGGCACGATAACGACCTAGTGTGACAACACTAGGGATGTTGGACTCATCCCTGGGCACCCGTTCATAGCAGAGTACATGTACGTGTATAGGGTCTATTACATTATCATAAATTCTGACATAAAACACTTAATTTTGCTTGCCTGAGATTTTTAACATTTTAAGTATTGATTGATAGGAAGCGCAGCTAGTGCAGCGAGTGAGTTTCCAAAGGAGATAGTACGAGAACGTTTTGAAGTCAACGCTATTGCCATGCTCATTACATTACCTACTGCTGAAAATCTAACGATACCTTCGAAAAGCATAAATTCCTTGCAAGTTGGATGAAAACCAACCCCTTGAATCTCCTCTTTAGAAGAGCTAAAGTACCAGAATGGAGCGACATTATTTTGAAACCTCATGATGGGGTTCCGCCGAGAGAGCTCAGTGGAGCTCCTTTGCCCCTCATGAATATCGGGACAATTTTACACGAGAAAGTTTTGGTATTGTAAGAAGTCACGGTAAATTTTTGTCTAGCATGAAGCTCCGTACGTTATGCACTATAAAATACACAGCATGGTTCTTTTCATTCATAGAATAATGGACTGGAGGATTTTGACAGTTTCAATCATATTCTTAAAACACACACAAACATTCTCATATTTTAGCAACGGAACACAAAAACTCAAAATGAGCCGTAGTCCTATATGCTTGATCACAATATCGAAGAAATAAAGGTTGGGTTCAAATACCAAAATCTCAGAAATTTTGTACTAACGAAACCGGTCGCTTATTCAAGCGTTGGCCTTCAGGTAATAAAAAATAATTTGATTTTGTGAACTCATTAAATTGTATTTTCGTTTGACAGCCGTACGCAGAATAAGCATTCTTGAACGAGCAAAAATTTGTAATTGGACTGAGTGTAACAAAGACAAATCATTCACAAAACCAACGATATTAACTGCCAATTGAAGAAAATCAATATATCAGTGGAAATTTAGGTACTAAAATGAACTCGTTTCTCATCAAACGATAACCACACAAGAGTACTTCCTACTCACAAGAGGTCCGCTGATCTGCAGCGAGCCACCTTCTCTGTGGGGTTTCCTCTTTTTCTTAGCCTTCATGGACTCCATCCTCCTGAGGAGCGCCTTGGCGCTGTCTTTGATGCGCTCTGAGCCGGAGCGCTTGAAGGGCGGGGGCTCCACGTCGAGCATCTTGCCGACCTCTGCACAGATACGAGCATTCCGTTACAGCTACGTGTTCCTCAGTCATTTATCCATCATATTCCGAGCAGCTATCTACACTCTCTACGTGCATCCTTCTACTTCGCGATCATGAACACACGTACAACTGTGACTTATTTGCATATCTTCCTCTACATTATGCATAATCTCTTATCGTACGTGCTACATAGTTCTTGTAGTAAATTGAAGCAAAATTTCCCACAAAGTTTAACGTTCTAGTCGTTCCAATGCAAAAGATCTTAGCAGCGACTTTGAGGAGATAGAAATACTGATGATTGCAAATTGAAATATCATTATTGGCATTACTAACCTTGAATAGAAAGCAAATACACACAGAAACAAATTATTAATAATGCGAATAATTTTCAACTGAAGTACAGCACAAGTACTGTATAATACTCAATTTCAAGTTTAACCGTATTTTTAAATTGTAATATTAGAGCCAGTGAAACAATTTTCACCTGATATTGTTTCAAGTACCGACTACAAATAGTTCATCGTTTTAAGTGGTACAAAATTTAATACCAAAAAACGTGCCGTTTCGATGCTCACAAAGAATCTAGCGAATGAAGGAACGCTGATATAGTTTTTACAAAAATGGCTCGCACGAGCTCTATTCTTTCAAACAATCAGTAAGCGAACAAGTCTTTTCAAATAAAAAGAATACTATTCATACGCCAAGAGGTCGTGATCTTAGGACACAAAGAACACGTTCTGCACAAAAAAAGTGTAAGCTATCAGCACAGGACGGTTTAAGAGCGTCGTCCTTTTGAAGTACTCATCCTGGTATCACTCATCCAATTGCGCTTAACGCGATCATACGCCAACACTCGCCACCGCCATAAAAGGATGACAGATACGCGAGTGTGAGTGGCTGCAAGGAAAGTCGACACAACACCCACGCCATGCTTTGGGGGCAACTTTCGAGCTTGACCTGCTTGCTCTATTGCACCAGCTGGATATTCCGAGAAAAAAGTTATTTCTACTCTAGGAACAAAGCTTAAGCTGTGGGAATTAATTATGTAATTAGGAAATTAGGAGAAATCATATTAACTCGTTTGATTGCCTCAGAAACCATTTGCTGCTGAGCCGTTTGAATTACATCTTAAATTTAAAGGTGAAACATAGTCAATTTAGTGAAATAAAAGCTATCCTGAAGATAGGGCCGGCAAGCAATGATGGGAATCAATATATAAATAAATAAAGGGAATTGTTTTATTTCATTTCGATAAGTTCTCGATAATTATTCAAGAACAAAAATGTAGAAACGCAATAATTTATGAAATCATCTATTACCACGACCATCTAATGCCATTGCTCTCATTTAACATTATTACTATGAAGTGTTCCGAAAATAGGACACGAAGAATTAATGAATTAAACTTTTTCTCGCAATTATAAATTGTCACACATCTTCGTCTTCAGAATTTACAAAATCTCATTCATTAAATAGTGAAACAGATCACGAAATGACAAGGCATATTTCATATCTAATGTTTCACCCAATGACACTAAGTGCCATGTTAAAAAAAAATGAAGATTAAGGTGTATATGACTACGTAAACACCATTTGCATTTCTAGCCAGAAAAGAGCGACAGAACCTCAAATGACCATCACAGCAAGGCAAGGCTGGTCATACCACGAAGATCACGTACGTAGGGAAAAAAACCTCACCTCCACTAAGAAGGTAACACCAGAACGTTTGAAGATATTGAACTATCCTCAAAGCCAAATTCACGTCATTCGATGAAACGAATGGCTAATAGCAGAATCTTGCTTTCCAATACCAGCCGAACTAGAACAATGTAATAGTATGATTACAAAACAATATAAATTTCGCAAGAAAAGATGAAGAAATTCGAATGAATAAAGAAAGAGAAAAGTTAAAGACAAGATGAAAAAACATCTTGAGATAGCAGGAACAAAATTTCACAAGGAAGGACCAGGAACGTGTACAGCCGAACACTCAGGAATTTGACCGCCTGGGGTCTCTCAGCGACCAAAAGTAACCGCTCTAGCTACTTCATTGTGAAGATGATAGTACGACAGATTTTCATAGGACTAAACATAGGACGTCTCGTTTCTCTTGAAAAACTATGGAGAATAAAATGTTTCTTGAGAGACCAATTAAAAATTGCACGGAGAACTACTATACAATGAAAGAACTTTAGGCCACAAAACAACAACTCAATCTTTCACCACGTTTTTAAACATGAGTGACCATGAGAACATTTAAGAGCGCTTCCTCACGTCATCAATCACCAAAGGCGTCACACTGCGAAATTGTGTGAGGCACAATATTAACATACGACCTGCACAGACCCAGATTTACAGTACAGGTTTAAATTTCGTCTTATACAGACTTGGGGCAAGTAAGCCCATTACACCTTGCTACGTCTACTCAACTAAGTGCAATGTTTTGAAACAACTGAAAAATTACACCTTGCTACGTCTACTCAACTTAACTAGAAAATTACCCTTCTTTAATTATGAGAGGACCTAGTCAATTGCTGTCTAGCTTATGCTAAACAATTGAAGTACTAAGCTTACTGATGGCCGCACATGTGAGATCCTCTGTGTATAGCCGGTTGGGTTCATGAACTTTACACTCCACACAAAAAAAGGTCCCCAAAGAATGAAGGCTAATGGTATCTCCATATGATTCTACCGATTCCTAACAAAAATAGGAATGGCTCATACTTTTCAGGACCACATTTCACTAAGGCAGAGCAGGTCATCCATTAATATTGTTTAATGTAGAGAGACAGTCATGTTAAAATCATGTAAACTTATATTATCATCTGATTTATCGGTAAATTTATATACTTACGGATGCTAAATACAGTTGAAGTTTGGATCATACCTAAAAGTCTTTGTAATATAATTCTTGAAAATAAATTCAAAATTCACAGAGCACGTGCCTCACGGTAAGCCATGTTACCCTGCATGAAAATGTAACTGCCCGATTTTCACTGCAATAACAAGGCACAACATTATAAACACATTCATATTCTTGGTAGGGTTTTCACACGCCCCATTTCAATGAATTACTGAAATCAAAACAGAAAGACAAAGTCAACCCGCTACAGAGTTCCAAGCGGATAACATGTCCAGGGTCGCCATATATCTTAGAGGAACAGTAACTATCGCCTTACTAATTAGCATAAAGCGAACCTTTCACCCTCGAGGCACCAGTGAACGAGACCAACACATCTGATGTATAAGAAACATAACTCAAAATAAAGGCTCTGCCGATGTAGATTGAACTTCAGGTAAAAAATAAAAATTTCACAAGACATAGGTAGGGTAATTCCTGAAAGATATCCTAATTCAAATAACATAGGGTCTGGTGAAATCGGCCATACTATAACGTCACCACAGCGTTTTAACAAACGGGCGATGTTTCAAATTTTAGGCCAGAGCTGACAAAGAGAATAAGAAATATATCTGCTTCAAACAAAAACAATTATGTTGTATCCGATCGAGTTCATTTCTCAGCTTATTCCGTAAGCACAACACAAGTCACACATACGCAGCATCTTCCAAGAAGCCAACCACGAACTTCTAATCTAAGAAAAGTATATTCGTTTAAACAAGGTCACTGCTTGAGGTCAGTTCTAGTGAGCAGACGGCCGCACACGACTCCACCTTATTACCACCTCCTGTGGTCACTTCTGTCGCACTACTAACTACGAGTCTACTCTACGAGTAGCTAGCTGCTAGCAAGCGACGTACTGCACGCGAGCCTCTAGCTACATGTGGCCAACCGTCCTGTTACCACTGTCCTATCAGTACTCCAGATTTTTTTTTGATGCGTTAAAACGTCTACAACGTTGAGGCAGTTACAGGATGCGCGCCTACATTTACAATTCTGGTGACGTAAGCCCCTGACCTGACCAGTATGACAAACATGGGTTTGAAAACCAGCCTGTGGAGTAAGGGATTTTAAATCTAATGATATTCAACTGCAAAGCACTCGCTCGTAGTAGATGCAAAGTTAGTGAAAAAACTGACTTGTTTTATGACCAAGAATTGTAGTCTATTTCTGTACAGAAATAAATTCGTACAACATATCCCCGAAGACAAGAGATAATCGTAAATAAACTTCAAAAAAGCTAGACAGATTTCCCCACGACATACCGTTACACAGGACAAACGTGTGAACATCCTTAAAACACGGTCCAATGACGAACGTTCACGCTAAAATGATCAAGAAGAAATGTGTAGATTTCTTATGAAAATAACTCTGAAGCAATACAAAAATAATATACTGAAACACATCGTCTCAATGGACATCGTCTATGCAGCTAAAAATTGCAAGCCTCACGTACGCCTCACGGGAAAAAAAATGCATTTCTAAACGAGAAAGTCGGCGTTACATTCGAAACAAATGAGCCTGACGCCTTGAAACTTAACAAAACAATAGTCTCGTTAACAATAGCGCGGAGTTACACCCAAGAGACCTTTAAAAGAACCGATCTGCATCAGTGCTACTGCAATAGACTTCGCACATTTGGCGAACACAGCCGAGAGAAAGGGGAGAAGAGAAATTAAGGTTTCTATTTTTCAGAGACAATTCGGAACATTCACAAGGTCAACGATGAACTGAATCAAATGATAAGAATACATTTATTTGTGAAAGAAAGTGACGACAATGGCAAAGTCAAAGAGACAAAGAGGAGAGCTATTTCACCGAAATATTCGTCGACCGATTTTAATTCCGAGTCCTTGGTAGAGCATCGACATTAAGAAATTGTCTTATTAATGTTAAACAAAATAATAATAATAATATGAAACAGACGCAGAACGACTCAAGCAGAAATGGTAGGAACCACAAAATGTGTTCACATGGCAAATATGTTCAAAAGAACGCATTCACTTGATTTTAAATGCACGTCGAAGGCTAAAAGAAAATTTGACGAACCGTAGTAACGACACGGAACAGATCAAATGAGGAGAGAAATTTAATGCTTCAACCAAGCGTGCTTGTCTTGTCCTCCCACTGATCTTCCCTTTCCTTCAAGATGAGCAAACTATATGCTGGCAGTTTTGAGGATCAGCGTGGCTATTTTCTCACTCCCTACGTTGAACCACTGCAAATTAAGAATATTAGCGATAAAGAATCACATGATTAAGTTCAGTGCCATTCGTCAGAGAAAATCTACGATTTGTGGTACACTTCAGAACTAAGAAGCGACACAGCAGTAAAATGCGCCTTGAAATAAGTATGGCACACGCAACTCACCCAACTCAGTCCCGACTCTGGACCACCGGCCAGAATGTCTCTCGAAGAGCCAATTGCTGCTCAGGGCGCACTGCTGCTCCTCGTCTTCCGACTCCTCCGCCTGGAAAAGTAGGAGGCTCCATAGTAAATAAAATTAAAATTCAGAATGTCAGAAATAACCAGAGGAATGTCAAGGATCCAGTTTAACGTGCAATCGGGCCACAGGAGAGTAAATTCAGCAATGGGTATATATAGCGTGTCACTAGTGATTTGTAGTGCAATACCGACTATCTGCTAATGCCAGAGATTTGGAGTACTACGACAGCGATTTGAAGCGAAATTCTGAGTGACGTAACGAAAGTGTTCGATTATTGAGTTAAAAAGTAATAACGTTTATGATTTAGTAAGTAATAAGTAACTGAGTGACGTTCCACAAGTAGAATGTAATTCACAGAACAGTGTTTGCGGTCAGATCTATGAATTAACGACTATGATGATTCATTATAACGATCTATAAATAAACGCAAGCGATGAAGAACGTACTGCTCTGCAGTCAAACATAGACAGTGTGAGTTATACTCGTAAATAGTTAGTGTTCCAATGTTTATTTTGCTTCCAAATAACTAAATCACACTTGAAAATGAAAACTAATACACCTTAACATTTTCTATTCGCATCATAAGTGAAGCCATTGTATGAGAACAGAATACTAGAATATTTATAGAAAAGGCTTCTCAATTCTGAGGGTCTCGTAGTTAATAATTATTAAAGAAGGTCAAAGACTTGAACTCGTTTTATTTCCACGTCATCTAAGAAGGCCTCCTGAGCAGAGTTCGGTACTGGATGTCAAGAAAACACACAAGCCGAACTGCTGGCCAGCAAGCCTAGGAAAAATTGCAAAAGCACAGAGAAGGAACTCATACAAATATCTTTTAACTCAAGACAACATCAGAAATAAAGGCTTTTAGGCGTTGAAATTGAGACTAAGAAGTGAACTTTGCTGAAATGATTGTTTTACCATGGCACACAAATTAGACGTGAATGATAGAAATAACTAAAAAAAAATAGTAAATACTAAAATTCAAAATTAAATATGACTAGAAAATCAAATGAGAGACTGAAAAGAGTGTACGCACTTTTAGTAATCAATAAAACGGTCTTCAAACTCGTGAATACAAAGGCAATTACCTCAAAATATAAATTCATTAACTTTGCCTTCAAGAATTTAAAAAAACTATCGACACGTGCTTCAATAGAAAACACTTCAGCCACGCCTATTTCGGTTACATCAGTTGTAGGTACTACCTGTACAGATCTCGTACAGCTTTATCTATGGCATATCAGGCATCAAGCTGCTTCTCACCCGAGTCAGAGGCAAAAGTGCTATACCGGTTCGGTGCGTGACGTGCATTGAATTGTAGATACATCTTTACAGAGAAAACAAGTGGATGAAATAATTAGGCTCTTACTCAGAATAGAGCGTGACATTTAAAAAATGAGAATACGTTACTTCCTTGTAACGAAATTTTAAAAATACTGGAAATAAATAGAACAATTCTCTACGGTATATCAATGCACCCCACCCAACTACATTCAAGGGCAGAGCTTTTAAGGGAATGAAGAAATGAAGTACACAATATAGTCTTCATTTGGAACTGACCACTAAATAAGGGAAGCAATGATAACAGATTTGTTGTAATGGTGAGAAACACCAACTCAAACTGGGACTTGAAATCGGACCGTCTTTTTGGAAAAGTAATCGCTTGTTTAAAAATAAGTCTTTTCACGGTGGGTCAACCAGAAGACCGGGTAGTCTAAATATATTTTTTCTGCTAGTTCTAAATCCAAAACAACTAAATTTTACTGGAAAAATTTAAACGAAAAACAGTACTGGCATTCCATGTCACAAAAGGGTCGACATTTTACTAACAGTACAAAATATTAAATACTATACAGGGAAACTTACTCCAAATTGAAGTTTGCTTACTGCGAGAATGCTCTACCAGAGGGAAGTTTATAAAGTTTCCCAACACAATTCATGTACACATCGCCAGCGCAAGGCGATAACACGTACTGCTGAGTCAGTGCAAAACTGCCTATAGCGTGACAGAGCTCAAAGTCAGCGGAATCGAAGTATTGCAACTGACATACGATTGGCCACGGGTAAATATCTTTCCCGTGGCTGTAACCGTGGAGGAATATACTAAGTGAGGGTTCTAACACATTGACCTATTATACTTATTACCTATTATAAATGTTTTTGAGCTAAATGTTTTAGAGCTTTTTGGTACGTCAAAATATGTGTTTGACATTAGGACAGAAAGATTTCGTCTCATAAATTTTCACCTCGAAAGGGGTTTCTTCTCGCTGTGAAAGAATTACCGGTCCGTAATGGAAACGCCCTTTCCCTTGCACGCAGCTATACGAGATGAGCCACAAATCTGCCGAGGTCTAACTAGGCGCGTCATTAATCATCAATAAATGTGTATAAACCTTAGTATTTTTCCACTCGCGGAAAAAAACGATATTCAAAGTACTACAGCTACAATAGCCATGAATCGCAAAAAAAGTCACAGTACAAATAGCTGAGGTGAAGAGAATTGTTTTCTAAATTTAACAAGTCCGCATGCTGAGATCAAATCAAAAACAAAAAGACAAAACAAAATCTGACACACTCATTACTAGACAGCATCGTAGTCGAATAAGGCAAAACGGATAGGAATGAACAGACACAAAATTGCGGGCGCGTCCTACAGCAAGGTGACAGGAGTCCGTTCCGTGCGTAGCAGAGCCAGACTTCTTACTGCATGGGGTTTTCTTTAGACTAAACGCACTGAGATGTTCAAGGCAAAAACAAAGAACGGCTCTTACTATTGAGTTATTTACCCTTTATCCGCTGAGGAAATTCTTATTTAAAGTCTCGCGTAAATTTAACTTTCACCTTGCTTCACTGGGCTTAAATTCAAGCTTCAGTATCTGATAACGAATATAACACGTAACGCATTGAGCTATTACCGGTCAACCATTCATGTATTTTTTCCCTCTATAAACACGGAAACATCAAAGGAAAAAAAAAGTTAATTTACAACATTAAATTAGCTCAAAGTTTAAAAGGTTGCATGGCATGTTCAAGGAAAGAAGGTAGATAGATAGATAGATAGATATTTGTTTAACCACCACTG
>VOMN01098363.1:0-26871 GCA_014899125.1 Orchestia grillus | reverse complement strand
AGGAAGCGCGGGCACCCCCCCTTCTCGATGAGGGAATCTGTTTTAAACAACGATACGCAGTGGGACTTTGGTTCTTGAACGTCAAGTGCTATTGACCAGCTCCTTTCATAGCAAAACTACGGACACTGCCTCTTATTGCTATGGAACTTTACTTCTGTATTACACCTACTTTTGTTGTATATAATTCTCATATTAGCTTCATTGAAGGAAAGTAAAATAGAAAATTCGTAGGCCTGGTCACAAAACTGTTTTTCTGGAGTTGGAATTTCTCTTTTTCCATTTTGTTTCGGCTTAAACAAATGGGAAATTGTGGTTTTAACCCTGAAACAACACGAACGAGACATTTGTTAAATAGTGTAGTGACCATGGAAACTATCTTTAACTACCATTAACGCAAAGCTACCATTAATGCACAGCTATCAATAACATTTAACGACTATTAACGTTTAGCGACCGTAAACGTTTACCGACCATTAGCGTTTAGCTACCGTTAACGTGTACCCACGATTAACACAATTAACATATACCTACCATCAACGAGTAGGTACCATTAACGTTTAGTTGTAATTAAAGTGTCGCTACCAGCAAAGTTTAGCTGGGTTGTTGGTTCTAATGGACGCCGCTTGTTCAATTGTTTCTCAGTAAGAAACGCCTCCAACGACGAGATTTAAATCAAAACATTATTGGTCCCAGCTTCCGTGTCGGTGGTACTCGACTGCGCCGTTCAAGTTGACGACGAGACTACAGGATTCTGATACAAAGTCGGGCGGGGCGACGAGGTGGAGCTAACGAAAATCCCATTCGTCATACAACTGCGATGGAAACGGGCTTAATACTTCTCTTATCTGAATGAAAAGTTAATGCGCATAATTACTGAGCTGCGAAATCTTGGGATTACTCAGGGTTCAGAGTGTGCCAAATGTGTCGTGGATTTTATTTATTAAAATGATGGACGGAATCTCAGGACTCACCTTGTGAGGTAAATCCAGAGTGGTAGAGCTCGGGTAAACGGATCTAAATAAAGATAAATTGAGAGCAATGTCTAATTAGGGAACAAATTACGAGCAAATTATATCGAGGGCTAGAAAAACTTGAGCACCGTGTTTCTTAACTCGTGATTCGGCAATTTTTTTTTGTGTCCTGTAGCGGGCTTTTCAAACCTGAGAATTAGTTAGCAATTGATTTGTAAATTTTTTTTAGCAATTGTCAGCGGCAATAGGAATGCAACAAAAAATTGTCTTCCACTAACGCGTTGGTTGCGATGTGCCCCATCTGTGTCCGCTTCTCCGAGTTAGGCTGCTCCATAGTTAGGCTGTTCCAAAGCAAGGTTAGGTTTGAATTCAGAGACACTTGCGTATTTTTGGAGCTACACATATTTCCATCATATTACGCTTCCTCTCTCTTCACTCGATTTATGGGCGTTGATTATTTTAATATTCAAATATGAGGGTTCCCTTTTTAGGCAAGTTCTACATGAATGTCGATATACGAGTAAACCCTTCCGTAAGTGGGGCATGAATCCTTCCATTGGCATACCGGTAGGCCGAATCAATCGCGGGGAAAGTAGAAGGTATTTTAGGTCTTGTGCGAGTTTAAAAGTTGCACTACATGACGGCTGACATTGAGTGCAACACAACTTTGAAGACTCATTAGGAGTTTTTTCCTTCCTTAGGATTTTCTTGTGCGCAAAGAGTCAAATTCAGCGTAGCTACTACAACCATTGTTTATTTAAAACCGAGCTCTAGGTGAGGTACGACTTTTTGTGACGTGTGAAGTAGTGTTTGTCGTCCCTGAAGAATAAAGCGAAAAGTTGACAGATCGCGAGTGAAATTTTGTTAGCAAGAGTAAGCTAATTTAACTTGTGCTGGCCCTAATCCGAGCTAATCTCAGTCAATATGGCCTAACTTCAGCTAATTTCGAAGAAAGACAAAAATTCGAACCTTTTCTGAAACGGTGGCGCTCTCGGTCCAAAAGTTGAAGATTTGATGACTGCTTACGCGCCTTGATTACTTTTTATTACTTTTTATTAGTTTTCATTAGCGACCAAATGTTGCCACTCGGCGAGTCGCTCAAAAACGACCGAACTTCTACTTGATCAATAAAAAAACCCTCCAAAGTCGGCAGTTTGGTCCCGGCAAGGCTTGACTGCCTGGTACCGAACTCCTCAGACGGGGCGGTGATTATTTCTTTGACGTCTTGCAGGGCATCGAAACGGGGAGTTCAAAATATTGCTGAATTCATTATAATCCATTATCGATGGGAACGGTGGAGTTAATTCCTGAATATTTCACTAGCGGACTGCGCTATTTCAAGTGCTTCAAATATAACCATGAATAAATTTTCAAACCCCAGCAGAAAATTAATAAAATTTACGCTAAACGTATTTAAACGTAAGCGAATTCCTTTCTTTAGAGTAAACGACTTTCTTTCCCTAGATTTAAAACGCGCCTCCTTAATTCTGAGTTAATCTAGGGTACGGAACTAGACTCAAATGAAGTCAATGGGCCATGTGAAGATTGAAGTCTTCGAAACCCCGCCTCCATCACTAGAAATCTAGCTTCAACTAATGGAGTGCGAGTTTTAATGCGTTGGCGAACGACGAAGGATGGCCAGAAAAGATGGGAATGATGTGAGAGATTTGGCAGCTCTGGATGTGTGTGTGTGTTGAGCGCAGCGGTGGGTGTGTAGGAACACTCAGCATAACAGGTGACGCCTTTGAATGACAAAAACCACGTTGGTTTCCTTCTCGTCTAAATGAATTATAAAGATGCACGAAACTTTCGTCTGTTTAATATTGACATGAGCGACTGGTTTGCAGGAAGCCCTCGCCGCAGCAGGTCATTCACGGCGATACCGGCCACCCCTCATTGAATTGTCCTTTACCCCTATTTCATACGCTAACAGAAAAAAATCTTATCTACGAAAGGAAAAAAGATTCATTTGCAGAAGCTGGCCGAGGCGCCAGAGCGAGTCGCAGAAGTGACGCCGCCACTTGTAACGCGCCGTCAGCCCGCGGCCGCGCGACTCAGGTCCGCCGCATTCGGTCCCTAACGTTACGGCGTGTGACAGAATCATATGATAGAAAGTTAGCGCCCGTCAATGTAATATAATAATAGAAAGTTAAAATAATGATAAGAGAAAGGTAAAATAATAATAGTAATAGGAGGTTAGTGCCCGTCAATGTAATATAATAATATAAAATTAAAATAATAATAATAATGATAATAGGAGGTTAGTGCCCATCAATGTATAATAAAAATAGAAAGTTAAAATAATAATAATAGAAAGCTAAAAGAATAATAATAGGAGGTTAGTGCCCATCAATGTATAGTAAAAGTAGAAAGTTAAAATAACTATAATAGAGAGATAAAATAATAATAACAGGAAGTTAGTGTCCGTCATTGTAAGCGAGTATCGATGGGGGGAGCGAACGTTCCTCACGAGGAAGCGTGTGCGAAAAGCTCGCACGTGTATTACTTGGAGCCACGCCTTTCCAATTTATTTACAGTGTTGTAAAAAAAGTCCTAAATTAGTTTAATCGTTCATTGAGTGTTGATTTAAGTACAGTACAATTTGTCTTCGTTGTTTATTACTAACTACATTTTTTTGCGATGTTTAGTAAATAGTTTATGATCCATCGTTACGTGGGAACACTTTTTCAGACCCTCTGTATACGTACATAAATATATGAATAACAAAATGGATTAACATGAGTAGTTCCAGCTTCCTACTGCACCTGAATGATTCGAAAATTTTTGCTTAAGTGTAGTTGAAAACATTTTTAGTTATCGTAGTACATGGCAGTAGTAGTAGTAATATTAGTAGTAGGTAGTAGTAGTCGTAATAATTGTCATGGAAGTATTAGTAATAGTAGTCATAGAAGTACTAGTAATAGTATTAATAGAAGTCATAGTATTAATAGTAGTCATAGACGTAGTAGAAGTAGTAGAGTAGACTTAGTAGCACTAATAGTAGTGTACATATATTGCAGCTCTTCAGTGACTTGGACTATGTCCGGTCGAAATAGGAGGAGGGAGTTGGCATGGATTATAAAAAACATATAGTTTTGTGCATCCATGCACAAGGCTTTGCTCCCACACAGGATCCGCCGCGCATAAAAAAACACGTTATCAATGAAGCAGAGCGTTGGTTTAAAACTACACGGCACAGGGGCCGAATAAATCGGACGAGTAAACCAGAGGACCTTCGAGGTGCGGGAGTTGGTGGCCGCGTAGTCTGGACGAGTGCCCTGTAATGTCGTCTGGCTGCCGTCGTCGCATGCTGCTAATACAGAATTTTTCCAGCAGGTGCATGGCTCAATAAGCATTTTGGTTATCATCCCGCCCAGAAACTGAGAACAAACACCTGCGTATTTGGCTGAGGATTTTGTACATTGCGTGCCGTTTTCTGTGAGATGCACGTCCAGTGTGAGGGGGCGATCGAAATCCGTTTTTTTCTATTTTTTTGGGGGGAAAGAACTTTTCATATTTTGTTCTTTGCTATTTAACTGTAATGCATAGAAGCCTTGTCATATTGTTATATGAATATTTATCTATATTATACACTATTATATACATAAACATAATAATGTACGTAACTGTTAATGTTGGTATAAACAGGAAACAAGTTGTCTCCAAGACAAGTGTTATTGGAGACCATGGGCATCTCTTTATTTGCAATTTTTCTGTTCATTTCTCATTTTTTCTCATTAGGGTTTTCCAAACAGGGTTGAGACAATAAATAATCCCTTTGGGCAATCTTATTTTTTGTCTGAACCCTGATTGAAAAACCTAATGAGAAAGATTGAGAAAACCGACAGAAGAATTGTAAATAAAGAGATGTCCCTGGTCTTCAATAACACTTGTTTAATGACTGTTAATGTTCTTTATTATTTTCAATTTCGCGTTCAATGCATTCCCGGTATTCAATACGTCGCTCGTGACGACGGCTGGAGGCCATTCGACCGAAGGCTTGGCCAAAAGTTAAATTGCCTTAGCTGTTCGTCCCTGCAATTGCAAATAATGGAAAATATATAACCAAGACGTCCTCCGTTCCTAACTGTTGATATACACATACAAGTTTCGTTGAAGGCCAGGAAATACCTTTCGCTTTGAAAATTTCTTGTTAATTTCTCCGATTTTTTTCACATAATTTGAAGGATGCAGCCAGATTATAATTTAAAATGTTATTATCCGACGTTTCGAATGCAATGTTCATTCATTTTATCAAGAGGGTTTAAATCAATCAAATTTTTCGCAGTGAATTTGTTAGGTTTTGGTGTTAATTGAAGTAGAATCCTGTGGTATGTTACATACCAGTTAAAATACTTCATGAGAATAATGTTATCGTGCACGCGAAATTTAATGGCTGGGTGTTTACAGCAGGAGCTGCGCCCGTGATTGAGATGGCATCAGCTACAGGCAGTAC
The DNA here is from genome assembly GCA_014899125.1 of Orchestia grillus. NCBI lineage: Eukaryota > Metazoa > Arthropoda > Malacostraca > Amphipoda > Talitridae > Orchestia > Orchestia grillus. Next base: position 21,444 of record VOMN01098363.1, on the reverse strand, counting down.
AGTCGGGTCCGGTGGGTCCGCCAAGCATTGGTGGAGCATTCCAAATTTCTACGAGCCTGAGATAAGTTGTGTCTCGTTTCTGTATGCTGCGAAGGTGCTCACAAGTGTGACAAGCCAATTGAATGGATACCGGATGATCCATAAGTACCTCACCCTTTTAATTATGATACCCTACTTTAATGGGATGCCATATAACTTGGTATCCATGTGTGTTGCATTTGTGGTTTCAACTGATGACGAAAACTGTTCGCCTTGGGGTCTATTTTTGGAAGCTTTTACAAGCTCGAGTATCTCTCCTTGAGGTAAATTGTGAACCAACACATTATGTACGCTGTGTATTGGTACGTTAAACCTTTCATTGCATGCATATCTAAGGCACTACTCCTGACAGAACCGAGAACATGTGCAGGCAAAGTTTTTGATTCGTGCATCACATCTGAGGGCCCTTGTTGGCGTCGCTCCTGAGCCTCAGTCCAAATTGCAGGGAACCCCTAGCAACGGACGGCCACCATCTTTGCTCCCCCTCTCCTCCAAGCCTCCTCCCCACATTCACATCCTAGCTCCCCCCACTGGCTCCCTACTTAATGCCTCTCCGTCCCTTTAGCCTTGTTAATCTGCGAACACAATCGAATTAAATCTCGACGCCGCCACCCCCTCATCCTCCTTTTAGCCCCCTCCCTCCCCTCCTCCGCTCACTTCTCACCCCCCTCACTCCTGTGCTCTTTAATTCCTGACAAACAACGGACAGACTCGTGCTTTAATACCGCTTATTTGACTAGGAGGATTTCCCCCCGCTGTGGTGATTTTAGGGGTTGCCGGGGTGAAATTATTCATTTGACTTATTTGATCGAAGAATTTCATTCAAATAGGGTAGTTTTAAGGGTTGCAAAGGTTAAATTATTCATTTGACTCATTTGACTTTGAGGATTTAACCGTCCGGGATAATTTTTACGGTTGCCGTAGTAAAGTCCCTTATTTGACTCTTCTGATTTGGAGAATTGAATCTTTCCGGGAAATTCCAAGGTAATCCGGGGTAAAATTTTCCGATTAACCAATTTGGCTTTTAGAATTTCACGTCTCTGGGGTAATTTTAGGGGCTGCCAGGGTAAAATTGCATTGTTTGCTTTCTGCAGCCATCACCTGAGAACTTGAGTGTTTTTTGTTCTATATTTTCTAGGGTAGTTCTAGTAAGCGACGTGTTGGGCGAGTCATTTTGGAAGCAATTTTGCCGTAGGTTGACTAATAAAAAAGAAGCGAATTGGCGAGGAATTTTGTACACTGTGGACCAAATTTACGGTTTTAGAAAGACACTAACCTTCAAAATCTATTGTAAAATGCTAGTAACGCTATAGTAATCCTAGACGACAGCTTTAAAATACCTTATAAAAGGTAAAAATTATCCTGAATCCCTGTCTGTTGATGAGAAAGGTCTTTCTCTATGATAATAGAATTTTTTACACTGCCCTCGTGAAAGTATGTATGTGTTCGTGTGTTTATACATCATATCTGTGAACGTTATTGATGTTACAGCACAGAAAGTGTGACCACACAATCTATACAGTCTACACAGTCAACAAAACCCACACACACACACTCAGCTTTCACGGCACTCACAAATCGCCAGCCAAGTCTGTCAGCTCGAGCGTGCTAAGGAAAATCCAAACTCAAGGCTTATAAATATAAATGGTAAAGCCTCATCTCACCTAAGGTCAATTCGGTCGAACATTAATGGTGAAGCCTCAGCGTAAGTTGACATAGAGTGTGAATTTCAGTGAAAATGCGCCTGAAAATACCATGGTGTTGCCTATTTTAAGAATTCATTTTACGTCATTTAATTAAGAACTGGTGTGTGAACGGGGGGAGTTTTACAATGATATCTCAGAGCAATTTGTTTATTGAAGGCGAAAATATTAGAAGCGTGTGGTTAGGGCACGAGGTTCCGTATGTATAAGTAAAATTTAATCGTAAAAATGAAGTTAAATAAGTTTACTGAAATTGTACCGTAAAAATACTCTGTAATAGGTGTATTCTGTGACGAGACCGCTGCCACTCGAGTTCGTACAGGGAAAGGTTTCTTTCGTTAAAGTAGGTATAATTTTGAGAATCATCCAGCTTTAGCCATTAAAATCAGGGTGAATCTTTTTCACGGTCTACCCACCTTGTTTGAATACGTGTCAGGTGCAGATATTCGCCCAGAGTTCCAGAACTTGCCCGTGAATTTTGTTTGAGAATGAATTCGCGTAGCCCAGAATCGTTAAATAAACGTTTGTTGTATCTATAATACCCGACAGGCAAATATTTGCGAGATGTGGTACGTTCATTGAGCGCAGATTTTTTTGTGAGAGCTGGTAAACATTTCGACTGGCGATGCAGATCATACTGTGTTTATCAAAATATTTGATTCCCAGAATAATCCGTGTTGAAGGTATATTTATGTATTCGATTTTTTGGGGGTTAACCCACTATTTACACGGTTGTTGGTTAGTTGGTCCGTCTTTCTGTCACGTTGTAAGGATTTAGGTAGGGGAAAATTAGAGGGTCCGTATTCCAAAACTAATAGCGAGACTGTCAGGTAATGCAGTTCGTATTAGTGATACTAAAAATAACATTATTTCATGTCGGAGTTACGGTAAATATGAGTTTATCTTAAAAATTTAACATCATTTTCCCCGCCATTTTTGGCAGGGCACGTCTACTAATATATTATCTTTCCCAAACTTCCGGGCTATTAAACGTACATCGCTCGTCGTCAGGGGTGAGCGAAATGTACTATCGCTCGAGCTAAGAGCATTCAACTCGTATTCTATCTACCAAAGTTACCATACAGAGTGAGCCACAAAAAGGGGTCGAGGTTTTTAAATACTCATTACTGAGTATTGTTCGTAGAGGGCTCGGCGTGGTTTTATCTTAAACATTAAATGGTTTTCTTATAGCAGATAAAAATATTTTGCTTCGTGGGAATAGTTTTGGTACAGTTACACAGAAGTTAAGGTAACTTTTCTGCCAATTGTGCAACCGTTAAAAGCTCTAGAACAAAGTTTCTTTGCTAAAATTACACCGAGTATTAAAATAGAAAAAATATATTAGGAATATATAAAATAAAATACCTAGTAATATTAATGAAACAAGTTTCCATTTTAGCCCATATTCATGTTTCAATTCCAACCATTGGCCACCGTTGTTTTTAGACTATTTTTAACATTGGACTCGCATTTCTCGCATTGAATTTTGAATCATTTCTCGATTGCTTCTAAGTACGTTTACATTTCTGGAGATACAGTCACGTAAACCTTGCAAGTTCATTGGAGATTTTTCGTCAAATTTACTTTTCAAATTGCCCTAAAGAAAAAAATTACATGGAGTCAGATCGGGACTGTGCGGGGGCCATTTCACCCTCTGTCCAACTCCAATGACACGCTTTCCCAATACCACGTTTAAACGGTTCCCTACGCCAATAGCTCTGTGACATGGAACTCTGTCTTGTACCAACACGCTCTCTTGAACTAGACATTCGTCACATGTGCAAAATGAAATAAAATTTGTTCATGACTTGAATTCAACAATATGAGTTGTCTCTCATAATAGGCACAAAAACATACACACTTTTGAGAGCTACACCTAAATTATTCCTATAAATTAAAAACCATTTTTTAACTGATATAAGCAAGCAAATTATTGTTTAAAATGTGACCAATCCGAGGTCCTTATGATCAATACTTAACGAGTAGTAAGTATTTGAAAATCTAGACAGTTTTCCGTGACTCACCCTGTATTTTGTGTGTGAATTAAAGTGAGGCTCGTTTTCTAAATATTTGTTATGAATATTTTGAGCTATCAATTTTGTCTTGATTCATCACGTCATTGGTCGGAATCTCCGCTATGATGATAATAACTATCGTGTATCTAATGAGGGGATCAAAGTAAATCTTCATCAACTCCTATTATATCGAACGCATTTTTAAAAATTAAGCATCTATGAAATTTTGAGACGTACGAGATTTATTTGATGCCACTGTATCCTTAGGGAATAGCTAAAAGGAAGAGTTGACGGCGGCAAGTACACAATTAAAATAAAACTTGTGTGTCTCAGAATTCTGTTGCTTTATAGTTTTTCAAAATCCTTCGATTATTTCAGATATTACCATAGATTCTTCTTGGTTCAGTCATTAAAATCTCCCTGCATACACGTATATGCAGGGTGCATATACGTGTATACACATTTTTTCGTGTGGAGCACTTTTCACGAGTCGCCATAGAGAGCATTACTGGGAGCGGCGCTTGTATGCGGCCGTGTCGTAGATAGGATACTGAATATCGTGCCATACAGTATTGTGACTTAATGTAATCTAAAGGAAGCTATAAATCTCTCATTGAATTGTAAGCGATATGACGGTATTTTGGTTACCGTAGTTTGTTCATGAATAGCTGACTTCATAGCTTATTTAACAGAATGCATGGCACTATTTGGTTAACGTAGTTTTTTTTTAATACTTTGTCTTTAAAGGACATGACGAGGAGCAGCTTTACTGAGAAAACCTGTTTATTTTAGGAATGAACTATGGTATATCCCGTCATTTTTACCTCGGTACGTATGCTAGTCTTAATGTAAAGCTCAAGGTATATTTTATATTAACGTCCATTTATGATGCTACTACCATAAAAAATTAGCAAAATCAAGGTTTGATCCCAGTTTCCGTAGGTAACGACTCCTATTATAATATCCAGTTGATCATGTCGTGTACGCATACATCGCACTATTAATTCGCATCTATTATGGGTTTGCACGCAATCGATTTCATTTGACTTTCAAAAGCCCATATTAAACTCCATGGTTAAGAAATAAAATTCAACATAACATAATGAAGCCGTGTTCATGTAGAAATTACAGTCGTATTACCACTGATTTTACAGCACCGTGTGAAGTAGGCAGGTACCTTGAAAATCTAGCTTACGGAACAACAATGTTCATGTCAATTATTTAAATCATATTCATCAATAAATTTGTAAAATTAGCATTGTTGCACTGCCTTAGAAAGCGAGTGCCTTGAACGTCAAAACAGCGCACTCACAAATATTCGTATCGAAAACTGAAATAATCAAATCTCAGAGATCATACTATCGGGGATAATCAAATCCTATGGAGAATTCATCAAAACACCAACTTACGATGCAAGTGCCGAGAATATCAAGCCTACGGACTCACATAAGTTTGCACCGAGAACAAGCGGCACATCCACTTGACCAGATTTGGGCTTGCAATTCGTATCCTGAGCGTAATCCAGTTGTGTCGGTGGCTCATTAGGCAGCCTTGTTTCTCCCTCCGTCCCTGACGCGCTCTGCTTGTCCTTGTGTGCTCATTACGCGCTTTTTTGGGCCTAAATTGTCCGCGCGAGGGAAGCTTTTTGCCTGCACGACTGCTGTGTGGGTCGCTTCTGTGGCTGCGCGCTGTGTGATTGCGGCCGCCGTAGCAAGGCTACAATCCGGGGATTGCGGTCGATGTAGCATGGCTACAATCAGGAGATTGCGGTCGCCGTAGCATGGCTACAATCCGGAGATTGTGGCCGCCGAAGCGAGGATGCTAGCTAGGGAAAGTGGCCACCGTAGTAAGGCTATAGGCCGAAGATTGCGGCCGTTGTAGCAAAGCTACAGACCGGTGATTGCAGCTGTCATAACAAGGCTACAGGCCGGAGATTGTAACCGCCTGATCAGGGCTACGGGCTGGGAATTGAAGTGGCCGTATCAAGGCTACGGACTGGAGCCTGTAACCGCCGTAGCAATGTGAGGGCCAGGGTACAAAACAGAGGTAGCGCGATGTTGTGCTTACCAAGTGCACGAAAAATTGAAATTTGCTTATGGTAGGAATTATCTAGATTATAAAGTACCGAGGCCGTAATTTTAGACACCATCAGCGCTAAAATTCAACGGTATTTTTTGTAGCCAAATTAAACAAATAAATAGTAAATAATGTAGTTGAGGATATTTCCCAGAGATCGATAGGTTAGTAATTTTATGGGGAAAGTATATTTGATTTAAAAAGGAAGAGATTCTTAGTTCTCTTCCTTCTTAGGTCTTGTCGCCATAATGTTGAAGAACTTTATTTTTGCTTCAATGTATTGTACTCATAAGTATTTCAAGAGGTTGCGATGTTGTTACTGAGGTCTACGGTTTCTGCACCTAATATTTCATTTTATTCGATGCTCAAATGCTACTCGGGTTAGATAATTTTCATCTGTTTCTTGACATCCGTATAAGTAATCTATTCGCTTAGATTCAAGCGTGCGAAAGTTGCGTGTACATAAGGCTAAGACTCTGATCATCTTGCTTGCTTCCTGGTTTGTAACCGTGCACACTCTTCAGTAATAATATGTGGTAGAAATTCAAAACTCATCTTTCAGTAATTAATTAAAGCTTTTTCCATTGTATTATGGTTACGGTTTATTGGGCATTCGTTAGTTCCCTTCGCTTTGGATATTTGTTAGAATTAAGAAGAATCATTAGAGGCTCAAACGAGACTTTAAAATAGTGTCCCAACGGGTTACGGGCGTTCTGGTAGTTATTGAGAGAGAATATTTAACAATATTCATGACAAACTAGTGACGGAACCTATCAAACATGACAGAACTTACTACACTGCTTCTTAAGATGAGAAGTATTTTCCCAGTGAAGCATGTAATGGGCCACCTAATCGTTTTTGTTTAAGCCACCCGTTCATAACCAACTGTGTTTACTAAAATACTCTTATATCGTTATCTATGAAATAATTCATTTAATTTTTTTTAGGTTACATTCATTTACTGCTTGAGTTTAAATTTTAAGTCTACGACTGTACCGCGTGTCTGCACGGCGTACAGTTATATCCACACATACAACGCTAATGAGGGGGAGGGGAGGCCACCCAAGCAGTCAAGAAGGGGTGTGTTAATACAGGATCAGGAAATCCACCACTTGCTTATCGCTGTGCTCTCGGAGTTCATGTATAGTTCTTGATTGTGTGGGCAGAACATACTTTTTATCCATATTTTAACTCATATTTTTTCATCACAATTTCACATCTGAATTTTATCCACATTTTCGGATCACAAGTGGATACCAAACACAAAAGAGTGACATTGGATTCATAGAGGTTATTATTTCTACAAATTCAAACTGGCGATGACATTACGCCTAATGTTGCATTACTATGCGCTTGCTCACCACGGTGCATTACGCCTAATGTTGCATTACAATGCGCCTGCTCACCATGGGCATTACGCCTAATGTTGCATTACAATGCGCCTGCTCACCATGGGCATTACGCATAATGTTGCATTACTATGCGCTTGCTCACCATGGTGCGGTGCTGGACCGGAATATGGTGCGCCTGGTGGGTACACGGCGCACTCGGAAACTTTCAAATCCCACTCCTGAAGGGGCTACGTTCTACATGCAACGTGTTCACGTAAAAATGTATGTAATGATTGTGAATATTTATTTATTAATTTACTTTACTAAGCAGCATTTTGAAGGAATAAAAGCTAAAGAAATGTATCGAAATTCAACTGTTGTACGGTATTTTAGATACATAATATTATTGATTTTTAAAATCAGTGGATACATTTTTCGAAGATACCCTTTATATTAAAAAACCAGACGCATGATTCACAATGGATCCATGGATCTACAGAGAAATTGTACATTTACTGAAGGATTTTAGGCATACTGGGAATTCTACATATACAGAAGGATCCTGAATATGCTGGAAATTCTACATATACAGAAGGATCCTGAACATGCTGGGAATTCTATATATACAGAAGGATCCTGAACATGCTGGGAATTCTACACGTACTACAGAATCCTGAACCTACCAACGATTGCACATCTTCACCGTGAAGAAATGACTCGAGATATGCTGGAGGACAATTCGGCAAAGGCAACATTTGCTTGAGGTGCGATGGGTCCTTTGGAAAGCTGTCTACTACTGTAGCCTCCAGTAACGGTAAGTAACGTCTTGTGATTGTTAACACCAACTTAAATAGAACGATATGAATTTTGTTCTTGTGGATTAACTACGTTTGTAAAACTTGCCTTACCGTATGCACCTCCAGTACAATACATTGTTAGGATTATAATAATAACTATGAATAAGCTACTTTACTGTAATGAATGGTGAATTTAATTAATTGATCTACTGATTAATTGATTTACATTAATTGATCTACTGATCGCAGGACCGAGAGAATTAAACAAAAAATACGGTAACCACACCGCACTCAATTGTTGCCCTGGAGCGTATTTAGGCTACCAGCCCACAGAATATCTCACAGAGAATCGCGCATTTGAGACCGACTCACCTTTGTGCATTTGGCTCTCGTGCTTGCGGCATTTGGCGCGGCGGTTCTGGAACCACACCTGCGATGGAGGGAAACATATGTTGGTTAACCGAAATTATTTTAAATTGTTGCAATAAGGAGCGTCCGGGATCATCCTGGGAGGTGAAGATGTTCTATAAGCAAATGAGGAGTACTAATTAATTTCATGATCAATCGTGCAATGTACAGGGTGAGTCAAAAACATTGAATGATATTTCAGTTCCAATGTTTAGTATTAAGATTCCCGATTTATAATTTTTTTTATGTTGAAATATTTCTTCTGACTTTAACCCATGAATATATGAAATGGGTAACCATGGTACCAATTGCCGGACACAAGATAATTTCATGTATCCACCATATATTAACAGGTAACCACGATGCCCAAAGCTGAATACAGGTAAGCCATGCTGAAAAGCTCTCAAAGCAAAGAATTATCCTGCATTCGAATACAAAATAATTTCCTGTATTTGGTATTTCTTACAAGGTAACCCTGATACCAAACCTGATACCAATTATCCTGCACTGGGCATTTATTATCACGTAACCATGATACCAATCGCTGAATCCAGGAAATTATCCTGTATTTGGTATTTTTATCAGGTAACCATGATACCAATTGATGAATTTAGGAAATTACTCTGTATTCAGCATCTGGCATCATGGTTACTCATTTCATACTTACGTGGGTAAATTCTGGAAAGGGCTCACTGTTCATGACTATCTTTAGGGTGTTTAGGAACCTCTGTTAGGCGTAGGATGAATATGTTCCTTCATTACAAATAAACAAAGTTTTTGCACGGAATAACTTATCCGTTCGTAAGTCATTATAAAATGCACCGAAATTATATTTTTCGGTTCTTAATGCGCTTCGCGTTAATCTGACTCGACTGATGCTCGGGAAGTCAGCGTGATGTCACTCGCAAATCCGAGGAATTTTAGGTACAAGGAAAATGACTTGAAAAGAAGTCGAACACACGAAAAGATGTCGTGAGTATGATATTGACGTAAATAACATACGAACATGTGTATTGAACAGGAGAATATCGATTACTGGAAAGAGTTAGCGTTGAAGCATTTTTTACATATTATTTTCTTTTTACGTTTTGGATTTTCATACTTGACTCGTTTGCTGAGCGTGCTGCCAGAAGCCAGGCCCTAGCGCCTACTCGTCTGAGATGTTACCCCAAAAACGCCCATTTTTAGCTGTAGAAATCGTACGCCCACTTCATGAGAAATAACCGACAAATCAGTGAACTGAATACCTGTATATGCAATCTCTCTAAACTTAAGGAAAAAAACACTTAAAGTTGCAATTAACACTTGGTTCGTTATTTTTACACCGAGCGTTTTCACCTAAATTTGAAAGGATCATCTCGATTTTACCTTAACAATAGTTATGGTACCGAAGGTAGACTCTTTTCCTTGCGGAATATTTTTACCCTAAAATAGCACAGTATCCAGGCTACAGGCCTGCCGGTACTAACCAGTCAAACAATACGTGAGTGGGAGGCCGTACGTTTGGTTCTATCTTCAAGAATCGGATGCATGAAGAAGAAATTTGTTCATGGGTCAATGGATAAGCGCAAAATGTGTGCTGTAAATTTCAAAGAGGAATTGATCACATTTTCAGGGTCACACTGGTCGTTGCAGAACGGAGTGTCACCGTAAACTAAACAAGCTTCGTGCGATGTTCAGTCGTCTCTATATTGCAGAATCAAGTACAAGTTGACTTTCGATTCATAATAGCTGAAAAGAAGAAAATATCCGATTTCCATCGCTTGGAAAAGTTTCTACAGAGTGTATCGCTTTACTTGATGTTATGACGCACATCGGACACATTTTTGGAAACGTTATGACGAGACCGTCATGAATGAATCAAATTCTATACAATAGTCACGTGTGCAATTATTTGTTTTCAGCATTCACGCCCTTGAACATCGCGGCGCAGATGACATCCGAGAAGCTCTAGCTGAGACTCTCTCCCGATCTCGCACGTGTGACCCCTACGCTACACAGAGTCCTGAAGACCACCTGGTTTGTGTCAGGAAAGAACAGAGGAAGAGTTGCGAGGGCCGGCAGGACGGCCCCACACGTTGCTTGAACTCGCATCGTAAGGCACGATGACCTACGGAGAGCTCATCGCCATCGCGGCTCCATTGGTCCACAAACGAATTTTCACCTCAAAGTGGGCAGCTCGTCCTCTAGACTGAAATCCCAAGTCGGGTATGCAGTGCGACGTATGCTGCTTTCAGAATTCACTGGTTAATCGATTCAGTTTCCGTAGTCTACAAGCGCAGTAAAACTTCTTACTCGTGGAACCTACTATACCCAACCTGCAATTTATGGAACCTTCAATTTTTGAAACCTGCTATTTATGGAGTCTTCTATTTAGGGACTCTCCGATTTTTGGAATCTTGTACTCGAACATATTTAATGAGCCTACCATTTATGTAACTTACCATTTATGGAATCTACTATTCATGGAATGCACTAGTACAATATAACTTCATACATGCAGCCGACTCATCACCAAGGCCCGTCCAATTCACTGAATCCGTCCCTGGACTCGTCAGCCAGCTCGTGTCGACGTGGGGGTGACAGGTTAGTTCCACTGATGTCTGTGCCCTAATTTGCTGGGCGTGGTTCAGGCTCTGAATACTGCAAACAAGTACGAAATTCTATGCCTCCAAGTTGATGGAATGTTGAGAAATAATCGTCATATTGCACAGTAATCGAGTGATAATAAGGCTGTGGTATAATAATCGCATGATCGTGGTACGAGAGTGATTTTGTAATAATCGTGATCATGTTAGAGTTCCCGTGCGATTAATTTTAGGTGTACTGTCCTGTTTTACTGTATGATTGATGAGCGTTCCGGCCTTTTTTTCAGGCTTACAAGAAAACTCGTTTTACTTTGAAGGACGACCTTCCCTTTGGAGGACGACCTTCCCTTTGGAGAACGACCTTCCCTTTGGAGGACGACCTTCCCTTTGGAGGACGACCTTCCCTTTGAAGGACGACCTAACCGAAATGAAGATTTGGACGAAGAAACATCAATGCGGAGCCGCCGCGTCTTGAGGGTGAGTAAGATGCATTATTAATATTATACCTCTCATAAATATCCACCGCGAGGGCATTTGCGCATTTTGCCATTTGAGCTCATTCGTCAAAGCATAGGTCTATTATAAATAGTTTTTAATTATTTTGAAGGGATAAACTCGTTTCTTTTGAAGAGTAAATTTAGCACTTTGCCTCCGGAGTGGGTCATATATGGTACACGCAATCATCCAACCTAACCTAATGTAACCAAAGCACTATCATATACAAATACAAATTTTCGAGTTTTTGTCAAATTTGTGTTCATCAATCGAATAAGCTAGTTCTGATTAGGAAGAAAATTAATAGGGTAACCAAATTTGTGAAACCAAAGTCCTTCAATTTTAAATTCATATCGGAGATATTTCTCGGCATGTAATTTTACCTGTGCGGAGAATCGTAGTCATAGTGTTAAGCTACTGTTGTCGGCAGGAGTAGTATTTCGTGAACGGCGTACAAAAATGCAGACTTTCTGCAAACTGAGGGGCAGTGTTGGCATACCAGACTCTATTTCGTGGCAAAACTCGACAAATGTGCAATAATACTAAAATTTAGAGCGTATAGGTTTGCCACGATCTCCTTGATCTGTTTTGAAACACAAGCCTTGGTTTTGAATTCAACAGTGAAAAGTAAACACTCCAGTTTCAGCATGAATTAAAGTCCCACGTTGCGTTGCCTGAATGAGTCGGTCCAAAGTTCGAGGCTGATTATTTCTGAGGTGTGAGAACGCCTCACCAACCGCAACAGTTTTTGCACCTATCTGCTGCCTGGAATGAAAAGCATTTTCATTTGTTTAGATTTTACCGTATGTGTGGTGTTGACCCCTGGGAGGAATGATGGAAGTTGTGTTGCAGTTAAAAAGCATCTCACCGCACATAAAAGCACATAAAGCAGCTGCTAAGCTTGTCTTCGTACTCGGGCAGATGCGAAAACCATACTTCTATTTTAACCGCATGTCAGCATAGACCTAAGCACGTTCGCTGCTCCTCGACGCACGTGTGCGTCAAGTAGTATTTTGCTAGCTTCAGCTCAGCTGTTATTGCCGAACTAAAGGAGAACTTAGCGGAATTCGGTAAATTACGGAACTAAATTAGGCAGGGAGGCAGGGTGCAATTTTAAGGACTAAGTTCAAGTCGAGATGCTGAGGTTTCAATGCCTACTCAACGAAAGGGAAGGAAGGCTGCTCGCTCAATGGAGACTAAAAGGCCTACAATCAACAGCTGAAATGAATTTCTAGAGGTTTATGAACTTATTTATTAAGAATCTTGGTTTATAAAATATATACTTAGCTCAAGTACCACTCTACTTGAAACTGAGAAGGAATTTGTCTTGCACCTGCAGACATGCTTATCACGATTGCAGTAGAGCCCTTTTTTACAGCAACATAAAATTCCTTTCATAACTTGTCTCTCAAGGCAATGCTGAATTTTCTCCCGGAAATGGATGATGTAGGGCAAGCACCGCATGCGCATTGGAGGACAAGAGTGATGCTTTCCATGAACTCGGGAAACTCTCGTCAAAAACAGCGTTGCTTGAGGTCTGAGTCGCACTGCCATCAAGCTAATGAAATATTCAGCTGGCGGGCAGGCAGGGCAGTTCGCCTTGTGACGTCACCGAACTGAATGTCTATTTAGCCTAACTTTGTTTGCTCGATCCTTTACCCTGGAATGGCAACCTTAAATCTAAGGTTACGTGGTCTTTATTAAAGACTTAGTCTTGAATCCACAGTGAAAAAATAGAAGACAAACTACAGGGCAGGAGAAACTCAAGGCCGGTCGCCATTCTGGTGTATATATAACCCGCAATATCAGCTATAATCTTGAAATTCAGATAAGCATCTAGCATAACTGTAATGATAACTTTTGACTGCGCTGCGAAAATCTTCCTCTCAACAGTGGCGAAATTGACTTTTTTTTTTCCCGGCACTAGAGCCGTGAAAATTGGAAAGCGAGAGATGAATTTACGTCTTTGCTCTGCCCACCGAAACCCTGACGTTGGCCTGGGCAGCCTGGTCCAGCGGCCAGCACACAAATTGCGTACGAGTCGATTTGTTTGAAAACGTTTTTCTTGTTTGCTTCATCATATCATTCGTAGGTTTTATTTGTGTATTAACTCTTGCACTGAACACACGATCAGAGGAGCGTGTGTGGCTGTGAAATTCTGCGGCCCAGCTTGGAACTGGATCCTTCATCCACCGCCTCCATTTCAGTGCAGGGTGGAATGACAGCATTTGAGCGCAAGCCAAGAGGCTCACATTTATGCGCCTAACGAGTGAAGGAAAGAGAGGCTGGTTACGTATTGAGAATTCCCAAGCCTCCAATTCACCGTTCGTAGAAATTTCTGCGATTTCTGGACTAATTTTTGAAAAATTTACCATAATCAAATAATTTGTCAGGCTAAAATTCTGGGAATAGGGCGTGAGAAATTAATCTCAAATGTTCATAAATGGTTTGCAAGCTCCATAACTTTCTATCAGGAGCTGTGGTGGAGTGCAGTCAGGCTGTAACAGGAATCTTTTGGGTCGGCTGAGTTTAGTTAAGCAACTAATCCGTAGCGCTCAGCTTGCACTAGTCCGTAACGCTCAGCCTGCACTAGTCCGTAACGCTCAGCTTGCACTAGTCCGTAGCGCTCAGCTTGCACTAGTCCGTAGCGCTCGGCTTGCACTAGTCCGTAACGCTCAGCTCGCACTAGTGCGTCATAATCGCGCTCGCTGACATGCCATAAAGCGCCACTGTGTTCGGTTAGCTTTATCTGAACACGTTCGCTTTACACGAGGCACATGTGCGTCATGTAGTATTTTGCTACTTTGAGTTCGACCACTATTTAGCCATGTTGGATTGCTATCACAAGCTCATGCCGCTGACTTACATGTGCGCCTTCGTCGGTTATGCATGGGCTGCAATTGAACGCGTTCACTTTGTACAGCCTTTACGATGAGAAATATTGCAATTTAAACGCTTATTAATTTAAACAGTTCTGATGGCATGGAACAGTGACACTTTTTTTTTTAGTAGTGAATGTAATTCGTCACGCATGCCTTTCCAAGATCCTTGAAGATCGTCTGCATTTTGCCGGCATACATCAAGCTGGGCTAGAATCCTTCAAATTTTGTTGAATTTTATTACGTGCGATTTGATTGTCTGATTCCGTCAGGTTCTGTCAGATTTCTTTAAATTCTATGAACTGATTGTAGATTTAGCTAAATTCTATTAGGGTCTGCACGAGTCTTTGAGGGTCTGCTGGAATCTTTGAGGGTCTGCTGGAGTCTTTGAGGGTCTGCTGGAGTCTTTGAGGGTCTGCTGGAGTCTTCGAGGGCAGGCCGGGCCCACCAGGACCCGGCCCGCCAGGTCACCCGCCCTCGACAGAGACGGAGCCGCTCGGCCGCCGCCCGCGCCTACAGTCTTCCTTTTGTCTCTCTTTCTCTCACTCTTCCTCCCTCCCTCACAACTTATGGCGTACGAGCCGCGTATGAAACTAACAAGATTACACTGATCAACTGCTCCAGTTGTGCCTCCTCTCCCACCCGTCTGCCCTCCCTGCCTCCCTTGCTCCACTCCTTGTGATTCTTACACAGTTCGTCCTCCTCCCTTCTTCCTTATTGTTATCGTCGCTCCTTATTTGCACGCTCCTTCTCTTCTATAGGAGATAGGATACTTGCATTCTTTGAGTTTTATAGTTGTATTCCCTTTCAGTTCGTTCTTTTGCCTTGCTTTACATTTTACATGTTCAGCTTTTTCTAGAACCCACGACTTGTTTTATTCTTCTTTGTATTCGTTTCTATTGCTCCTTTCCCTTCCACCACGTCATCATCATTCCCATTTGATAAGTTCTATCTTTTTTAAAGCCCGTGACTTGCTGAACGTACAAATCCAGTTTATGAACACTTGCAGGGCCTTATTCTGTGTTTTTCTCGTGCTTTCTATTCCATTTCTTACACTTTTCACTCTCCAGGTTGCCTTAAGGATACAAGGATATCAAATAAATCTTGGAAGTCTCAGAATTTCAAAGGTACTTAGTTTTTAAAATTCTGTTCGATATAATAACAGTTGATGAAGATTCGTTTAGTCCTGTCATTAAAATTTACCGTGTATCACCAAAAAAATGTTCGGTCAGAGTTCTCTGATTTACTATATGAATGATGAATTTCTCAGTTAAATGAATCCTTGTTGGAATGATGACTTTCTCGCTGGAATGATCACTTTCTCGCTGGAATGATCACTTTCTCGCTGGAATGATCACTTTCTCGCTGGAATGATCACTTTCTCGCTGGAATGATCACTTTCTNGTAGGAATGACCACTTTCTCGTAGGAATGACCACTTTCTCGTAGGAATGACCACTTTCTCGCAGAAATGACCACTTTCTCGCAGAAATGACCACTTTCTCGTAGGAATGACCACTCTCCCGTAGGAATGATCACTAACTCTTCATAAATAATATTCGGCGAAACTCTGCCTAGTTCCAGCAAAGCTTTACCTCATTACTCTATGAATATCGTTACAGAACTTCTAAGCATGGCGAATATATTTTTGGGGCACAATAACCGCCAACCACTTCGGAAGCATCATGTTCCCAGCAGAGCTACCCGACAGTAGAACGGTAGAATCTTGGTAGAACAATTCTTCTTCCAAGTAGAAAGGCCTTTGATCCCTATTAGAACTCCCCTCGTCTCGCTTGGGAAGGGGGGGGGAGGAAGGGACCCCGGTCCCCCAGCTCGTCCATTCCCGGCAATTAGAGTCCAGCGGCAGAGGACTAGGTCGGTTCCCCAGACTGCCACTCGTCTTTATTCGTTCACGCACCTCCTTCAGCGTCTGCCGGTCGTGACTCATCCCTTCTTTTGATTTACTCCCTCCATTCTCGGCCTGGAGAAGCGGAGTGCATCTTCAAGCGACACCGAGGAAGTCCCCAATTCAGATTTATTCGCTTCCCAACCCGAGGCGCGTTTCAAAGCCGAAAGTCGTGCAGTTTCGATTCTGCAGTTTCGATTCTGCAGTTTCGATTCTGCAGTTTTTCCAGAACTCGGCGCCGTATTTTCTTAAGTTTTTTTTATTTTTTATTTCCGTGTACAACAACATTCCTTTTCTAACTGGGTGGTTTTCGCACGTGGCAGCTCGAGATTTGCTGCTCTCATGTTATAATTAAGATTCTCAACTTCAGAGTCGTTGTATTTTCATAATTACTTAAATGATGCTTTTTACTTTTCCATGCATTTATTTACATTTATAAAGCTCGTTAGTGGTGACTGGAGCCTCGCCCAGCTCAACGCATTCGAAAGCCCTGACTTTTTTTTAGTCTCAAATGCAGCATGTGGTGCGTGTTTGTGCTAGTCCTTAACTTCTTTCTAATTTCAAATGCAGCATGTGGTGCGTGTTTGTGCTGGTCCTTAACTTCTTTTTAATCTCAAATGCAGCACTTAATTGATGTTCGAGTTCGTGCTACAGTTCTTTTCAACGAACTGGTGTTCCCGCCCATTTTTATTCCGACGTAACTACATTGATTTTTATTCGCGCTAGTCAGTGCCAAGTCTTCCCTCGAGGCACATTGCATCGGCCGCGTTATTTAAACATTCAGTAGTATGTTGACTCTAATCTATGAATAGGAAACATATTTGATCTTCCACTTCTCAGAATTTATTACGCAAGCGCACGTATGTTATGGGTGGCAACTCTCTGCATACTGACCCAAATTCTCAGCATCCCTCAGTCATCCCTGCACAATTGTGCTGGCGCAGTAACCATCCCTCAGTCATCCCTGCACCATTGTGCTGGCGCTGTAACCATCCCTCAGTCATCCCTGCACAATTGTGCTGGCGCAGTAACTCGAGGACTTCCATACGGCAGCGGTCAACTCTGTGGTGCGTGTTGGAGGCGCTGCCGCTGCTGCGGCGCTGGCGGGGCTGCTCACGACGTACTAATATTTCCCTCCTACTTATGCCTACTTACGGAACCCCTCGAGCAAAGATTTTTTAGGGAGCGTGTCTTTGGCATTGGGCTTGGGATGGAGTGGCTACTGTGCATCCCAGATCTGACTCTGTGCAGTTCTTTCTTTTTTGGCAAAAAAAAGTACGAAAAATCTTCAATTGACTTCAATTGAGCTACGTGACAGCATCGCGTTGAATGTAAACGTACCTAAAAATTGCCCGGAAATTATTCCAAATCAGAGCGAGAAATGAGTCTGCTGTCAAAAATGCCTTGTAAAGAACGGTGGCCACAGGTCGGATTAGAAACATCTATCGACTGATAAAGAAAATTGTTGTATTATAATTAATGACAATTCTCGTCAAAATCGACTACACTCATTTTCCTCCATTTCCAGATAGTCAGTGATATTTTACCAAAAACTAAGCCCTGACGCTTGTAGCGCCCACTCGGGCAATGAGCAAAAGAACATCACAATTACTGTTTGTGTACCTATACCCAAAACCACTCCTGTGAACAAACACATCTTTTAACTGATAATTGTAGACAAATTAACATTTAAAAGTGAAACCAAGCCAAATCTATACGACAAATACTAACTAATAAATATTTGAAAATCTCAACACCTTTTTATGACTCCCCCTGTATTTAACTGACACTCCATACAGATGGTAAAGAGACTTTCAGTGCTATTTAAGTAGCACAGGGTCTGGCACGTGAACTGCTTGAGCTGCTAGGCTGTTGACTGGAGAGTCGAGTCTCGTGAAGATGAAGGTAGAAAATGCTAGCCCCACACAATTGTTATTCGTGCATCACAGTAGTACGAGTCCATGACTCTGAGGCATAAACATGTGAATTTCTTCATGCGGGAGAACTTCCTTATACCTTGTTGCCCTTCCGGTCTTGAAGGAAAATTACGCATGTCGACGTACGTTAGGACCAATTAACGTGTACGACGCTCTTGTAAAGTTACGACGCAGCATGAATTTCCAGTCCTTTACCACCCAATTAAGCGTTGCAATTTTGCTTCAGTCGAAAATTTGGCTGTAGCCAGATGTATGTATGTATGTACATATGCAACAAGTCCGCGTTTACATTGTTACTGGAAATTGCCAGTATTCTTACGAAAGTAGAATTTGAAACCCGTGTGAACGGTGAAGAGTTGATTTAAAGAGAACATTTTGAAATCCCTGTATACGGTAAAGGTTTAATTTAAAGAGAACGTTTAGAATAAAACCCTTCCCTGACCTGGACCCGAGCCTCGCTGAGCCCCAGGCGCTGGGAGAGCTCCTCCCGCATGAAGGCGTCGGGGTAGTGCGTCTCGTCGAAGAGGCGCTCCAGCTCGTTGAGCTGCTCCAAGGTGAAATTGGTCCGCGACCGCCGCTGTTTCACCTGAGAAGTCGAGGGAAACTTGAGCCACTGGAATTCTGGGTGGAAATTATTGCTAATGCAGAGTTGAAAGCGTAAATGTGAAATAGAGAATTGAGATAGGATTAACATATCAAGATAGTCTGAAAGGAACTGATGCCATAAATTTGAGGTGTTGAGATTAGATGTCTAATGAGCGGAGACCCCAGTAATTCAAAGGCGCGTTGAATTTTCAATGATGGTGAAATTGTTTGGACTTGTAAGTAAAAAAGCCTGTTTTCTCATCATTCGAACTCGGATATTGTAGATAAATTAGTCTAACCCAAACCTCGAAGCCGAATGATAAAACAAACTGGACTCCAAATAAAATAATCATGCCAATCTTTTCGCTTTGAATACGTCATAAGCGCTGCACACGCTCTTAATTAAAGAGAGTATGCGTACTGAAAATAACTGCAGAACAAGATAATACCCCATCGACGTACGATTTATTTCAATTAGAGGTGAGTTATCAAGGTTGTTTATCAGAAGATCAATGATCGTCGTCAGATTAGATTGATACCCATACTTAAAGAAATATAAAGATTTGAGGCACTGGAGGCGAACTGTTCGTATCTTCGATCATCTCTGACGTGATCGAGGGTTTTCACAGCCGCTTGAATTCTGATTGTCACACTGCGAATTCTAATTTAGGTATGGCTTAAACTGGGCCTAAATCGGGAAATAAAAATTTATTACTAACGTTGGAATCTGCATGAACGCTAACGTAGAGAAATATAATTCATTTAAATTACGAAGTTTCGTAACGTTGAACTTGTACTCGTATCCTCCGGAGCGACTGAATTTCGAGAATTGCCTTCAAATGAAGCTGTATAATATAACACTTGTTTTAAGAAAAAGAGCAAAACTGAACCACGAAGAGCTTTCCTTGGCCATTTACCTTATGGGGTTGAGAGTCTTCTTTGGTTTCGTTTTCTTTCTTCTCAGCAACGCTAGGCGACTGGCCGCTCTCTGGAGATGGATTTTGGCTCTGAAGAGCAGCGCTGTGCTCCGGAGTGCCCTTACGAACCGACGTGACTTCCAACAGCCCCTGTTTGTCGTGCTCGAGGCCTCTGTCATTAGGTGTCTTTAGGTCCGATGTGCACTCCATATTCGTGGACTCTTCTTGATCTTCTCCAGGCAGAGCATCAGGATCGGACTTTTTAGTTTTTGTGTCGGGTTCGAGGTCCTCGATGCCATATTTCACTGTCTCTTTTTGTGGTAGTCGTTGCTTGCTTTTAGAGTCCTGAATGTCTTCTTGTTCAAGCGCAGACTGTGCAGGTCTTTGCTCTTGGTCGCCGAAATGATCTTCTGTTCGTAAATCACTGGTTCTTGGAACATGATGAACCTCGTTTTCGGAAAGCTTCTCAGTTTTCTCATCGGCATCTCCTTCTGTGTTAGGCAATCTCGCGTCCATCTGCAGCGCAGGCGACGTTCCACTCGAGCTTCGTGGGATTGTAGAGGGGGAGTTCTTTGCTGTAGATTGTACTATTGTTAAACCAAGAGGCTTATTCTGAAATAAAGTTTTATCAACAAAATGTTTGTTCAAAGTACACGGGTTATTGTTGTTGTGATTGTTGCGATTATTCTCCAGGGTGCCTTCGAAGAAAGAGCTGTGGTTGGATGTGTTCGGAAGGTCGTCTGTCTCTTGGTTCTGAATGCGTGGTTTGTTTGATGGAGAATCTACGTCCATCTCGCCTTCACCACCTTCATCTTGCTCTTGTTCGTCTTCGTCTTGCTCTTCTTCTTCTTTTACACGGCTCTCTGAAATTGAAGAAAATTCGTTGAATTAATGAAAACACGTCTGTCACTGAGACCTTAGACCGAGTTTAGTTTCAATTTCTAAGTAATGTTTACAGTGCTTACTGAAGCACGGCTGCATGTCGACGTTTTTTTACAATTTAGACAATTTAGTAGCAATGCAGAATCTGCTGTTGTATAGATGCGTTAAGTTCAGGGGCAAAACTGAAAATAAGCAATCGCAGTCTAAACGACCATTGAAACTAATTTAAAATGAATTAATCCACAGGTCACTGGAACTTTAATTTTTATGACTTTTACCCTTTCGATTCAATGCAGATGTTTGAAAATATGAATCTTCAAAAGTTCTGGATGAGGCTAGAATAAGAGTACCCACAATATGGTTGCAAATTCAAGTTTTCGACATTTTGAAGATAATCCGTGCGGAAGATCATGGAGGAACTGGAACCATGTGAATATATTAAGAAATAGTGTTGCGATGCTGTTCACTTCTTGCAGTATTTTATTGAGACTTGTGTAAAATAAAGTCACCGCCTTAATGTTTTCAAGCGGACCAGGATTCAAAATAGCGGTGCGAGGGAAATAATTATGCATCTCTTGCTACCCTTTTAGGGTGACATGAGGAGCGAGTGAGAGCTGCCGTGGCACCTCTGGAATAACTGGTAGAAAAAGATCAAAATTAGCTTCGGAATTCAGTCGCTAATATGGGTAGGTTGAAGAAAATTGGTGTTCGCTTGCGATGGATAAATACGATGAACTTTTGACGCATTTTTGTGTGCCCTTTACTTACCAAAAAGTCAGCCCACAAATGTTTCTTCGAGTGATGGTTTGTATTTATGAGGGATGCATTGTGCCATGTGTTTTTAAGTAATGTCTACAGGGTGGAACGCGGTAATTTGCTGATTTGGG
>VOMN01098345.1:0-10747 GCA_014899125.1 Orchestia grillus | reverse complement strand
TAGAAAAATATATTCTATTGAGGAACGAAATAGTTCCTATTTTTTTACAAAGACCAGTGTCGCCTGGACCATCTTTCCTCCTCTCCGAGCGCAGAAAACTACTTTTCGTCCTTCTTAATGCAGACTCAGGTCTGAGACTCAACGCGGTTCAGCATCTGTCCGCTACGGAGCAGACCTTAGTGCCAATAGAGTTCGATGGAATCTAAGTAGTACGACAATGGAGCAGTGCCGAATCCTCCGATGCACATGACACGCATGTAATGCGAGGAGAGGCCGCACTATTTTTTGTTTTGGAACCTGAAGAGTTCCTATCGGGTAGAAGTATCCCAAGATATGGGTACAGATTTAATAATCTACTGGTAAAAAAAAGTGAAGGGAGCAAGAGCTCTTAGTTTCTCCGACCGTCACGTAGGCGGACGATAGTCTGGGTCGCATTCGTAGCGCGGCTCGCCGTACTATGCACACTGGACCCTCCCGTGCAGTGTTGTCACCTCCGCCCCAGCCGAAATTTTTGGATCAAAAATTCTTGAAAATTAAATTTTTTTCGATTTCAACGCTTTGCTCGTCCGGAACCTTGACTGACATGTGTGCCTAATGCACCCTTCGGGTACCAGAACCAACCAGGTGACGCTTCCTCTTCGTAGAAAAATAGGAACTATTTCGTTTCTCAATAGAATATATTTATTGATGAAGGGTGTGACACATATACATGCAAAGATAGTTGACAAGCGAATCAATGTATAGTTTATTTTCCTCTCCTAGCTTTATCCCAAGAGGTTAAGCTTACGCGGTTTCGATGTAAAAATGAGAAATAATATTTAACCATAAATATGGTGCACCTTGTACTCTTTATGAATTGATGAATTTCATTATACAAGGAATCCACAAATATCCATGGACAGGATATACTGTAGAAAGGATGAATTTTATTCATTGTTTCAAGACTTCGTGTAAGAATAAAATATATTTTATGGTGTGTGCATGAATGAAAAAGATGTGTATGTAGGAAGAAATTGTTTTACATATGCGGTGAATGAATCTTGCAAATCAAGTTCAAAAATTCTGTGACGAAAATTATTATTGAAAATTTTTTTCTAGTTTGTAACCTAATTGGGTACTCGCCTTGTAAATTTATTTTGTAATTTCAATATGACTGCTTCCATTCCATGCTCCGGAACTAATCGAACCCTTGCGAGAAAATTTTTCTGTAGAATGCGAAAAGCACATCTGTTCTTACAGGAGTTCAAATAATCATTTTCCTATTTTATTTTTCTTTCCAAAATACAAGCTTGTCAACGTCGTAGATTTTCGAATGAAAACTTTTGACAAACCATAAATTCCGGTGCAACGTGTTAATAAGGCAGGCGAAATGTGATATTAGTCAAAGAAAATATACATAATTTTTTTTATCTACAACTGAATGATGTTAGGGTTATACCCAAACGATAATTTTTCGTAGTTTCATTCGATGCCCTGGAATGTGGAGAACTTGCTTATGCACAATACTCCTATATAAATTGCAAAGAACACGTCAGTTATTGTTCAATGTTGAATTTTATTCACAAAAATATACAAATTTTGTAAATTCTCGGTTCGAAAGTTGTAGGAAACCAAAATTACTGAAGTTTTTCATTTCTTAGTCTAGCGCAATTGTAAGTTATTGCTGAAAAACGAAATTCTAAAGAATTAGCACTTCATGATTTTTGAGCAAAAACATGAAGCGTATAGTATTTTTTAGGAGTGTAGGAATGAGCATGTTATTAGTCCTTATAATATCGTTTTCGCTTATTCATTATTTTCAATCCAATGAATATTGCAATTATTTGAATTCAGTGAAACTTTAAAGATACGCATATGTTCTTCTGTTGATTACGAGAATTCATGAGTTTCTTCAGTAATTAGACGATATAGTAGATAAAATATGGGTTACAGGGTACATAATTTTTAAAATACCATAAGTTTCATTTTGGGAAATAAGTTCTAACGATTGATTCAATATTCACTTCAAAGAGAGTACGTATCATTTCCTGCAGCAAAATGAATTCTTCCTCCACAGGACGTATTTTCGGTCTGGATAATCAATATTCACAAGTTTAAGCTATCAACCATTATTTGGTATTTTTTGTCATCTGTGCTTAATATTTGACCAAAAATGCGTGAAGCGTGTCATTGTGGTTGTCCTTTTTCAGGTGTTCATAGAGAAGCGCGACGAGTACAGGAACAGAGTGAAGAAGAGGTACCCTGCCCTAGATACGGTGAGGAGTAGTCCTTTTTTCAGTCGTATTAGACGTAAGCCATCGTGATCGAATATTATTCGTCAATAAAGTTTTACTGACTAATATCAGGTCAATAGTTGTTTTTTAGAAATTGACGAGAAAAAGTGCAGATTTTCATATGAATCGTGTGCTGGTTTTAGTTTTGTGAAATTTAGAATAATAAACGAATGTAACCTGTGATTTTCTACATGGCATACAATGCCTCGATATGTGTATTTGCACAACTCTATTTTTGTTGCAATTTAGAATTTCAAGCTCTGGTTTGGAGTTAAGAGTACTGTTTAGTTCAGACTATTGGTTGCCTAAAAACGTCGAGTATTTCTTCGAGTTTTGGCATTATATTCACTGAGCGTCTATCTTCAACAAAATCTTGAAAGGGAATGATTGTGGCGGTCATAGTTTGTTTACGTTACATGTGGTTTTGGAAGCTTTCTAAAAAAAAAATTTAAACTTAACACTCAAATTGCGCAACAAAATTGGAAAGATTTAACATGACATCAATTTTGGCTAAACACTTCCACCTTTACATTGCTTAGTAGATTTTCTGATTTCCATTAAATCTGGTTCTGTACTGTTGAAATATTATGGTAAATATATGTTCTTTGAACTACCTGCACTCACACTCTTTACCGCAATATAAAGCTCGAAATTTTCAAAATACATCAATAAAGAGTTGTGCAAGTGCTTACGTTCAGGACTGTATATCTTTTTGAATCGAAGGACATTCCGTATGTCGTACGAACTGACAAGGCCTGGGAAGTTTGCCGTAAGCTTCTGTATTGGTATTGATTTTGCTTCAAAATTTTCCTTTCCGAGTTTAAAAATTTAAAAATGGAAAGAAACCAAACTACCTTGGTTGCTGTGATACCATGTGATCAAAGACGTACGTGCGGTCCAAATCTCAAAATTGTATAAATGCTATGTTGCAAAGCTACAGCAAAATTAGGCATGAATCTGCACAAAAGGTCTTTTTGCGTCTTAAATTTTGTTTGGTATCCCCAGCTGGTGTTCCTGCAGCTGGCGGGAGTGCTGTACCCGGCGAGCGACTTCTACCACCCCGTCATGACCCCCGTTAAGTTATTCCTCACCGAGCTCCTGGGGGAGGCTAAAATTAAGGAGCCAAGGGACGTGCTGGCTGCACTCTACTGTGCCACACTTCTGCTCGAGGTGAGGGGCAGCGACAGCGCAGATGTCGGTTTCGTTGAACATGACGCGCCACCTCGTAAAGTCGAGAGCTGCGGCAGCCATTGCTTAGCTTTAATTCTTTGACTACGGTTCGATGCATGTGGGCCGGCCGCATTGTGACGGTCTTTTTAACTGGTGATGTGCAAACTGCAAAAAAATTTACTACGCAGTTCCTGCTCTTGTAGGGCAACTATCTCATTTGACGTTCTACGACCTCTTCATTTTATGTTATGCTGTTGATGAACTCTAGGTACTTTCTAGGGCTTCTTCTCTCAACGCTGGATGATTAATGCTCTATTTTATGGCGCGACAACGATAGGCGTAGAGTAAGTAGTCTAAGCTGACGAAAACACCCGCTATCCTCTTTCGAGAGAAGAGTAAACAAGGAACAACTCCCAGATAATGGCCCCGATACGATTCTCTCGTTAGTGCTAAGATTAGTATGGGAGATCTTCTAACATAGGGTTTATTCCTACACTCCGTGACGTTGTTCTGAATTGTGCAGTACATTCAGGAGACGAAGCGCTTCTGCTCAGAGCTGCTGACGCGGCTGCTAGGCCTCGTTCTGTGCTGCATCTCTGTTGACGCTCAAGACGCTGAGGTGACCAGGGCAAGCGAGAGGAGCAAATTGCAGCGAAGTGAAAGCGAACGTCTCACCGAAAGCCACGTTCCGTTGCAGTGGCTCGTGCATTCGACGCTGCCGTCTCCACACATGCTGCCTCTGACTACTGCAACTAAAATAACGTGAGTTGTTTCTCTGGGGCTTGACGTTGTAAAATTAGGTAGTTTCAACAAAAATAACGCGCACATATTGTTTCACGCACATACTGTTCTTACGTGGTACTCTGAAAATGAATTTATAATGTATAGCACACGTTTGACAATAGATAATATCCGAACATTGCTCTTAATATTATCCTCAGGTCCGCCCCTCCGAAGTTCCAGCTATCTATGCTGAACGACCAAAACCTGATACTGAGCGACCAGTTCAGATGCACCGTGCTGCTGACCTGTCTCAAATTGTTGCGTGACCTGTGCCAGGCTTGGTCAGAACTTCCCTCTGTCAGAGAAGCCTTCTCGCCGCTGCACTCCCTCCTCCCCTTGATACCTACACACCTCTACCCTGACGAGGTCCTCCAAGCCAAGGAAGGCCTCCTGAAGACCATGGAGAGGCTACCCCACCATCCTTCACGGATGAGGATTAACAGAGGACGACCCAAGGTGAGTCACAGTCCTTTCTACGATGTGAACTGCTTTGTCCTTCAGTGCAGATAGTAACTTCACTTCGCTCAGTGAAAGATAGGATACAACTACTCATGTTTTTATTAACACTTTTTATCGTGCTTTCACGCATCTATGGGTCATACATCACACATCCAGAAAAATAGCAACGTCACTGAAAACATATCAGTGATTTGGAGGTGAGTAGAATATATCTCATATGATACCACTCGTCATTTATTAGAATAAGGGACGCCAGGCATCCAGTTCCCAGTAAAGTATATAATGAAAAACTGGTAAATAAGTGAAAAATAATTAAATTTCAGCACGCTTAAGCAGCGTGCATTACAATATTGGAAACAAGTCTGTCTAGGACACCATCAATTTTGTTTTCCCCTCAATATTATCTTCGAGAGCAGAGACTTGAGCGTTAGGTGTTCGCAGGCTTACAGGATAGTGAAGGTTTCAAAGCTCTCCAAACCCTCGCTGTTCTCTTGCTGCCATTCGTATTATTAAGAAGCTGCCACGTCGCTAACGGGAGTTGTAGGTTGGCCTTCGGTTCTTCGAGACGCCAGAGGGCACCGAGCGAAATTTTCTGGGCATCGATTTTCTTTAAGGTCCAAAATCATTCGCGGTTATTTATTTTCTAGTTCATTTTCTGTTCCTCAAACGTAAGGAAACATATCGAAGAAATATTTTAGAATTAGTTGTCAGTTTGGACTCAACAGTAATCCTTTTGGGTTTAAGCACATTGCTGAAACTGGACTACAAATACATTTCAAATCAAAAAGTTTAACTGAAGATTCTCATTCATGAACGTCCTAGATATTTCTGTGAATATTTTTTCTAAATGTAATCCAAATCTCTTTTTTTTGGAAATTTATGAACCTATAATTGAATCGATATTGCAACTCTCCCTGAATTGTACCATTTCTAGAATTGTTTATCTTCACGCGTTGGGCTTATTATCGCCCCAATATTAGACTTGTCGACATAGCCTATTACGGATACTTAAATCATACACCCCAAAAATTTTCGTCGGTTATTACCTTGCCACCACGATGCCTAAGTGTGCTACAGCTTAGGTTCAAAATATTCTCAAAAGAAGCGCATGTTTCTTATTATATATTATTCCCTTGTCGTTTATAAGAGGGTAGCGCATAAGTCAGAAACATTCGTTACTGTCAAACATGGATATCAAAATGAAATGGCATCCACGAAACGTCTGTCCGCAGCCGCTGCGTATGTACGAGCCGTTGGTGCTGGCGGTGAAGGCCGATGCTGCGCGCAAGACGTTCAACAAGTCCGGGCACCGGGCGCTGAAGCAGAAGCTCCTGCATTGCGTCAAAAAGGAACGCAAGGCCGCCACCAGGGAGATCAAGAAGGACAACATGTTCTTGGCTCACCAGAAACTTCAGGAGACACTTGCCAGGTACGTTCAGCTTAACATTTCTAGCGCGTTGTGCGCCGTATGTGGTATATGCGATCATCCAACCTAACCTAAACAAAGGGCTAGCCCCAAAAAAAATTCACAAGTGTTCATGAAATTTGTGTATTACTTGAATAAGCTAGTCGAGTTACAGGAAAACTAATATTATGAACAAATGTGAGAACACAATTCATTGATTCTTTTCATTCACAACGGCGAATGAATCACCTGTATGGAGAAGCCGTGCCTAATGTGTTGAGAATTAAATATTGTGTTGTAGAAGAAGTTTCAACAAAATTTATTTAGATGAGAAACCGTGTGGGTGGTATAGTTCATGAAAAGTGATCAGTTTGTTTAGAGAAGAGGACTGAAAGAGTTATTCAGCACGCGTGAACCACGCGCGCAAGAGAATCTGCATCAAAAAAGTACACAGACTTACAAGTAGACTAATAATATGCGTCACTCGTTCTTGTTTCAGTGATGCGGAGCGGCGGAAGAAGGTGCAGACAATTTTCCGAGAAGGAGCGGATGCACAAGGAGAGTACAACAAATATATGAAACTGAAAGGCAAAAAATAAACGTCTCAATTGTTATTTCTTTTTATTATAAATTTATGTTTCACTGCAACTGTACAAGAGAACATGTGTTGCCATTTACCATGGTTCCAACATAAATAAGTCGTTCGCATAACGGTTCCTTCTGACACGCATAAATACTGTTCCCCTTTCGGACGAACTTAATAAATTTTTATCTGACGATGCGAGACAACAAGCGGCTAGAGGGGGCAAGTGTATTGACTAACGATGTTATACGACGGAATAAACAAGTTGATTTAGCTGGCCTGGGCAGCAAGTTGCTCAGCCTTGGCCACGACATCGTCGATGGCGCCCACCATGTAGAAGGCAGCCTCTGGGTACTGATCGTACTCGCCGGCCAGGATTGCCTTGAAGCCCTGAAAACAACAGTTATTACACCTTCAGCTTCACTATAAATTATTCAACTCTACTCTTGTCTTCTCATTTCACTTAATACTTGTTATTGCCTAGCTACCAATTAAATATTTAATTCGATCGGATCAACGAATTAATTAGTCCTTTGGATTTTTAAATCCAATTGATCTCAGATTAAAACTTCCACATTGGTTTTCTTATGCCACTGGTTATAATTAAAAGGTTTTAATTAAAAAGAACACCATGCTTTTACCACCTAATGTTACATTGAGCCAAACTACCTTTCCACATCGATGTGGGCACCAGAGCATGATAAAACACCATTTAGCAAGACTCTGAAGAATTCTGCATCTATACCCAGGTATGTTCCTGCTCTGGATTCCCTACGTGTATAAGAGCACAGAAGGTATGAGAGTGAATGAACA
Organism: Orchestia grillus; assembly: GCA_014899125.1. Lineage (NCBI taxonomy): Eukaryota > Metazoa > Arthropoda > Malacostraca > Amphipoda > Talitridae > Orchestia > Orchestia grillus. Next base: position 3,261 of record VOMN01098345.1, on the reverse strand, counting down.
AAAGTGACCACGAAATACAGTGCCCCCACTAACAGCTGAAGTAACTTAATACTCCTTTCCTAAAGGCACTAATTCTTTCAACATAATCAGATCTATATATCATACTTCGTGAAATACTGCTGACCAATCTGTAGTTAGTTACCTCCAATTTTTATCAATGAATAATTGACTGGTCTTTCACGGCTAACTTAGTGGAACCTATTGTGTTGTAAGTACCTTACTATCCCACGAAACCCAAATTGTTATTTCAATTAGCATTACTAAGAACTCGTGCATGGCGCCGACTAACGCTTGATATGCTTACACCCACGACGATAGCAGTTTTCCTCATCCGGTTACTTATTTGCCGCACGATTTGCTTTTATTCTTGCCGATCTCACTGATTTAGAACAATTTATCTTCATTCCTGTTATCCCGAAACTGTTTGAAGTTCCCCGTTTTCATCATAAAATAACATGGAATTTTCACTAAGTTTCGGTTACCATTTTTCTTTGTTAGGCACTTATAACATGCACGATGTTGAGAACCTCCGGTGCTACAACGAAAATTAACACATTCCCCGCGTTTGGGCCAAGGGTGTACCAACGAAGTAATTCATGCCACTGTAGCGTAATTATTTCCTTCAAGTCAACCCTCCAATTTGGATTGCGTTTAAAGAGAAGCCCCTTACTTCAATTATGAAAATGACGACTCCTGCGTCAGAGAAGGAGACCATGCGAAGAAGGAAGCATGTCAACTTCAAAACAGGAAGGGTCGCCGAATTCAAACCTAAACTAACTCTAGAATGACCTAACGATGGAACAACCTAACGCAGATAACATGTTAACAAATTTACTCTGACACTATAAATTGACTGGAGTTCCGTCGTATACAGAGTCGTCAAAAAAAAATTAGTTTCTATCTTTAGTGCAATGTTCATTCTGGCCAAGAGTCTCACAGCTGACGAGGCTTAGCATCCAATATGTAGAGGTAAAATAAAGATACCCAAAATCCCCGAGGAGTAAAACAACTCTCCCAATAGCAACGTACGAATGAATTTCAGCTTGACCCATATGAAGAGAAACAAAACGATGACTACGTCAGGGCGTAGACTAAGACTAGCAACCATTGTCTGTCCGTCCCCATACAGTAAATGAGAAGCTATAGAACACAACCAGTCTCCCGAAAGAGATGAGTGCAAACTCAACGGACACCGCCTCTTTCTCGATCGCCAATTAGCGCTAGTATCGCGTCACGTTACAGGCATCTTCTACCTCCAATGGAGGTGACCTGTACGTAGGTCACGCAGTCATGCTAGCAAGCAAAGAAGTGAGAGTAAAACGACAGTAATTGAAAAAAAAAAACGTTTTACAATTGCTACAATTGTGCCGTTTTATCAGTTTCTAAAGCTTCATTTATACATTGCCTTCCCAATAACGCGACTGAAGCTCGCGTATCAGCGTAATTTGCGCCGACTTTTAACTAGGATTCAATTTTGTCGTTTGGAAAAATTTCTAGTTCTTAGTCGAAACCGGTTTTGATCGTTTTTAAATAACGTAACCTAGACTCATCCTGAAATTCGAACTGAGCCGAGTTCATTGGAAATCAAGCACTCACCTTGATGGTCTCAGGGAGCGAGACGAACTTGCCGGGATGACCAGTGAAGACCTCGGCCACCTGGAAAGGCTGCGACAAGAAGCGCTGGATCTTACGGGCGCGGGACACGGTCATCTTGTCCTCCTCTGACAGCTCGTCCATACCCAGGATGGCGATGATATCCTGCAGCGACTTGTAGTCCTGCCACCAAAACATTTCGAAGTCCCGTAAATGTTTCAAAGAAGTAACTAAAAGTAGAAGAATAGAATGTGAAAAAAAGAACCTATCATATTCGTCTACCAATTGAAAAAAATTAACTCAAATTACTGTCTTACATAAGCTCGTCCATACATAAAAATGCAGTCAAATAATAAAAGGGCACACTCAGTTTTTTAAAGCATAATCTTTCCCGAAGGCCATCGACGATTGCTGCGCTAAGGCGAGTCTTGCTTAGTAAGGTACATCAATAAGCGCGGACTCCCGCACACAAGGCAAAAATCATCTCGCGCTTCTTGTAGAGCCATGGAAACTTTTGCAAGAGAAAATGCTCACTATGTTTTCGAATTGACCTATGATCTTGCAATACTCAAGACAATACAAATATATTCAAGCCAAAATCATGAACCAGCTACACAACCTATAACATTCAGCCAAGATTACAAAAAATTCCAACTTTATACAGTGATTTCATGCTCTGACAGCAGAGATACGAGCATATTGTACGGAATAATCAACCTTATTAAAAAGCGTCACCAGATTTTGGGCAGTTCTGAGGTACCAATTTATATACACTAGTCGATAGCAAAAAAGTTACTCAATTATAAAATCGCGATGTATTATTCCATTTCTGGTTGAAAAAGTCCTATTTACTTTTTTCTTTCAACCTTTTCAGTCCTAGTTTAGTCTAGTTGAGTCTTGAAGAAGCTGTTCAGCCGAGTCAAATTCACTTAGTTTTACATCTCCCTCATACCCGTACGATCATCTTCGAACTGCTTAACTCAATGTAGTACATTAGAATAATGCAAATGGATTCCTGTACCTTGGGAATGCAATAGCTAGCAGGAACGACAATGAAGCAATTGGCCGAAAAATCAGAAAATTGAACGTGACAGGCAATTGACTTATCCGTTCATTTAGCTTTTGTGTGTGAGCAGACGGTAGCAGTATATCTGTTCAAAACGCGTTACCCAATATACTGTGATACGCTTTGGTCTAAGTTCACACAAGCTACAATTTCCCTGACTTGGAAAAGCAGACAAAGACACCTCTGGGAATATCTTGTTATTCCTCGACACGTCAGTGCCTCAGCCCTGTTCTATCTCATGATGTCTGCTGCCTCTGAAGTGCTGGCAAGAAAATGTGCACATTCAGCCTCCAGGAGGGAACAGCGAGTGTCAGTTAATAATGCTCTCCTGAAGGCAATTTGAACCTGGCTCATACCGACGTTCCTCCCTACTACTGAGATCGAACAGAATATTGTACGCGAGCGAGGTAGCACATCAGAGAAAAAACAACAATCAAGTACCTCAAAACATTCTATGTACTCGTCTTCTCCCCGTCATACTGTCAACTATGTGAACATAGTATGCGCTCTTCTCTGAAGCGTCTTTCCTAAGTTATCCCTTAATTTTTTTACACTGGGACATGAATATCCCATTAGTATTTTACTGAAATTCAGCTTAGGAT
>VOMN01098343.1:0-14050 GCA_014899125.1 Orchestia grillus | reverse complement strand
GGCACCATACCAGGGGCATGTTAGAATGGGCACCATACCACGAGTGTCATAGAATAGGTTCCATACCAGGGGTGTCATGTGAGGAGCACTACACAGGGGTGTCATAGAATGTGTACCATACCAGGGGTGTCATGTGAGGCACACTACACCAGGGATGTTATGAGGAACACCATGCCAGGGGGGTCACAAAAGGAATACGGTACCAGGAGTGTCATAGGAAAAGTATGCTAGAATAGGTACCACACCAGGGGTGCCAGAGAAGAGGTACCACACCAGGAGTGCCAGAGAAGAGGTACCACACCAGGAGTGCCATAGAAGAGGTACCATACCAGGAGTGCCAGAGAAGAGGTACGCATGAGTTAAATGCGCAAATTTTTCGCGGCTTGTCCCTGGAAAATGCTGTCTTATCAGAAGTGAGAACGATCGGTTAATAAACTAAAAAAGTTGATATTTCAGGAATTTTCTTCATGAGGTAGATCCTGGGTACCCTTAATTCTATGACAGCAATTAGAAGGAGTGCCATAAAGGAGCTGTGGTAGAGGTACACCAGTTCATTCATTTGACTCGCATAAGACTTTTCTGGGTCCAGATCCTCTAGTATGCACAAAATGATGTGAGTCGCTTAGTGTCGTACAAAGCCCTATTCTCGTGTTTGACAATTTCCATTCTGAGTTCACAATTTTATAATTTATTGCATGTGTGACCTGCTCAAAGTATCTTATGTATGAAGGTTTCATTATCTTATTAATTTCACTCATTGTTCAACTAGGGTAATAGAGATCTAGACTGGGGTACGGATCCTCAATCTTTCTCGTAGTAAGTTATGAGAGAAACGTTGAAGCTTGATCACGGTTAATGCATGGAAATCAATTCACGTTATATCCATGGAAATAATCCTAGAATTTTAACTTCTAGTGAAGCACCTGAGGCTGTATTTGTTGTAACTGACCTCTTCGTCCAACATGAAATATTCCCAAGGCTAGGTCAAGTCTACAGGTGAAGGACCTTTGTATGGTCAGAGGAGGAGGAGTGAGTGAGGAGGAAAAGGGGCGTGTTGCAGGATTCCCTTGCGTATGTGAGTGTGCTCGGGTTGGCGCCCCTGGTGCAGGCGGCCATAAAGGCAGGAGGACTCGGACCTGAGCCTGCATTCCGACGTTTGTTGCCGCCCGGACTGTTCCTGGCACCCGACTACAGCACTCGGCGAAAGAAGGGACACTCGGTGAAATAGCGCAGAATACTTCCTGAAATAACTTCGCAGGAGATGAAAAAATTCGTTAAGTTCCACATAAAAACGGATTTAATAAGCATTTACGCCCTTTTTTCCAGTATCGACAGCTGTGAGTGCGGAAAGCCTGAAAAAAGTACGTTTCACCGATCTTTGTCCAGAGTGAAACGAATGCGCTCTGAAGTTTCAAGTAATTCAATTCCATGTGAAGCAAACCGTCTTGTACAACATTATTATTTCGACAGGACGAGAAAATGACCCTAAAATATCATGAGTCGTACACCTTCTTCATCGCTTACGTCTAAGTGAAGATGTTCGAGTTTTAAATCTGATTCCTTAGAAGTGAAATTTTTTTGAATCTTCATCACAACCCGGAGCCTGCAAGTTTCCCACACGTCTCTTCTGTTTGGGGCTCATAAAACCATTTCAGCTTTTCACGCTGGCATGAAGCGGAGGCAGTCGCCTGCTCAGTTCAGGACTTAGACGGGATTAAGTACAGCATTACACGTATGTGCGTATACAACCTCCTCTGGTTACCAGGAAACGAAACATTTCATTGGAAATGATTTCACCACATTTTTTGCTCTGTGCGTGACAAATTCCCCTTATTCAACTTCACTGTTTTAGTGCACTATTTTTATTAATTTGCAGCGGTAGGAAGCTTGGTCACTTGGGCTGGTGAACTAAACAATTACTGACGTGATAGAGTAACAAATCATGTGTGCAGTGGAGCATGCCGTATTTTACGTACCCGAACTTCAAGTTCATCATATCTTCGATGTATATTTGTTTCAGCTTTTGAATTTGTTTGAAGAATTTAATCGAAATTAAATGATTCTCCAATTTCTGAGAGGAGCCTTGATAAAATTTTATTAATTCGGAGCCTGCTATCCTAGACTACTCAAAATAAATATTACAACATCTTCCACGTACACAACAAGTATCGTAAGCTGACTCCGAATGATTCGGTTCATGGATGTCAAATAGTCCAGTAGATTATACCGCATTTTTACGCTATACAATCATCAATGTTCTATACAATCATCAATGTTCCATACTATCATCAATGTTCTATGAAATAACGGAGTATATTTTCTGTGAAGCTACGAAACAGTTCGATTGTGCATCGTATACATGTACCTATAGGCTTCATGAGTGAACGAAACTTATTCTTCTTTGAAACTTGAATTAAAACTACCAAAAGCTGAGTGAAAATGCTGCTACATATCTATCGATGAAAATCCAAAACTAAACAATGACACCAGGGGTGTCATTGTTCCAACCAATATATACAATTTTGTTATTAAAACTATTAACTATTTAAACTAAGAGAAGAAGAAAGTTAAGCGATGAAGTGGCAATACTTGTTTACCAGGGAACTCGGGTGAAGCGAGCATGTGGTGTTAGCCGTAGGTGGTCGGCTGGGGTCTACCATCACGACCATAAACTGAATTACTGCAAGTCCCGCTGCCCAACTCGCAACTCGCATTGCAGCTAACTTCCTCTCTCATTCAGTGTACGCATTTCACCTTTCAAAATTCGTAAAATGTTGAGCAAAGAATATCCTAAACTTTTTTGAGCTCGCTACACTTTTGCTGCGTAAATTCCCTTTCAGCCACGACTTGCAGAAACCTCGGAGAAGCTAGGGGATGACACACAGAATAAAGTGGTAAACATGTAAACGAAAGTGGACTTTTTAAATTAAATATTGGTTGGATTGGTGTAGAAAGGCCAAATAAAAATTATCCAAGCAGGCTTGTGTTCCCAAGTGTCACTGCATATCATAAAGACTTCAATTATCCTGTTGCTTACAATTGTAAATATTTTACCACAAACTGGATTTTTAGATAGGTCAACTCATTAATGAACTGCGTGTTTTCATTGTCAGATTATATTACTCAACTAAATCTAATCTGCCAGAATAAGGGACACGCAGGATCCATCCTGTAAAGTGGATGGCTGGAAATCTCAGACGCGTCAGTAACTTACTTTATTTCCTCAGCATTTATCCTTTTATACAGAGTGAGTTTCAACGGAACGAGCGACGAAATTTTTTTACTTACATTATTCGTATCCGTGAAAAGGCAACGTCGACAGCAAGAAAAAAATATAATATTGAGGAAAAACTAATCGAAAGTGGGATTGTTTTGGTAATGTGTGGAGAAAAAACATTGAAGAGAGATAATCATTGACTGCAATGTTCCAGAATTGCTTTAATAGTAGGCTCAAGCGCTTCAAAAACTACTGGGCTTGTTAACAGATTTTGGATCATATCTATGTTTTTTATTACCATTTCAATTTTTTCTCAAGACCTCGGAAGGTTACCTTCATGTCCCCTGCATAGGAGGTAGAGTTCATAGCGCCAGCTTTGAACGCCCTCTGGCACAACAGCTAAGGTACCTTGCCGATTGCTCCTTTCGATAAGGAAACCCGAAACCACCTTTGTCATAAACCTTTAAGTTAAGTAGGCCTTCACCGACCTGACACACCTTAACCTCCACGGTACATGATTCTCGTCGTCCTGCGTGGTGCATAACAAGGGCGCTCCGGGATTAACTTGAGCTCGTGCGTCGGATGCCAGAAGTCCATTTGGGGAAGTGTCCAAGCCTTTTCTCGAGTTCACTGCCTTCGAGCAAACCGGTTGTGGTGCAGATCTTGAGTTTGGCGGCCTCAAGGTACGAGGGTCAATGTGTGCTTGCCAGAGAAATGCACAATAGAGATACGTTTCCTTAGATGATGTTATTGTACTATCTTGAAACAAACCTACAAGTGGGTCACTCCGCTGGAGATGCTTTAAATCAACAGCACTAGTGGTCCTATTTATCAAAATATAAATTCTGCAGAATTTCAAGCTCAGTAAAGTTCTAACCAATGGGTGACCGGATGACCTTCTAGAAAACACATGGATATGAACCTACCTCGGTCAGTTCCCGGAGCGAATTTAACTATTTCGCCGTGCGAGTGAAAATTATAAAAACGTTTCCAAATTTCAAGTCCTTTCACACTCAATGAACATAGTATCTTATTAAGTTACTTTACGTTGAAGGTGATTGCGAGGAGGAAAATTAAAATAATTTAATTTGAGCTTTTCGAGTTTTTTTGTTTTCAACTAAGGTCGTGGAAGCCAATAAAGAAATATACGCTTTATTCAAAGTTAATCATGTTATTGAGAGCTTGAAAAAGTATCTCTACAAAGGTACACAGGAATTAATAGTTAACAATGTTGAAAATCAGCCAAGGCTCCAAAAAACAATTTTATTTTTTTAACATTTTATTCACTATTACCTTTGTTACAAACTTAATAAAAAGAAAATATATTCGTAAATTAGCTTATACTTTTCATGTGCACAGATGCATAATATATCCGAATGATGATCTTAGGAAGTTTTAGATGAATCTGACGACTATGTTATCTTTTCTATATACTGTAACATGCGTTGAGAAAACAGTTCATTTATAACTCGCGTGTTTATAAATTACGTTGACATCAGGTGTACGTGTATGGAACGGGTTTTATAATCGTACTAGTTCGTCTTCGCTACCTTTCAGTTGGTCATAATTAGAATTTCAGTACGTCATTGTTAAATCTTGGCTCATCATCCCTATATTTCAGTTCGTAATCGTTACATTTCAGTTCGTTATCGCTACATTTTAGTTCGTTATCACTGCATTTCAGTTGATCATATATACATTTCAATTCTTCATTTATACATTTCAGTACGCCGCTGTCCCATTACAGACCGAACAGAAGCAGAGATCAGTCAGTGTCATGAAACTGTTCATCACGGCGACCTTGGCTGGCCTGTGCCTCCTGATGGGGGCGCAGGCCCAGGGGCCTGAAATTGCCTTCTGCAACACCTACCAGACGACCAAGGCTTTCGACAGGACTTTCATTTCCAAGGTGAGAACGATGTTTGATTTGTTTCATGGCGGCTCAGAAATTTTCCGTGCTGTCATCAATGCGAGAAAATTTAGGGACACCAAAATGTTTGTTCAATCAAAGGACGAAATTGGGAACACCGAAATGCTCGTTCAACCGAAAAACGTTAAAATATTTGACTCTTATTAGTTTGACTCCAATGCCCAAGATTAGAGAAGAAAAGATATTTTGTCACTGGCCATAAGTGGCGCGTGGAATTAATAATTTACTCAACCTATGAGATTATTGTCAATAAAGTTGGTGATTGATCAAATACTAAACTTAGATTAATAAAAAGGATGTTGTGACTACAATTCACAGCGTCTACATTGAAATATCAACACAGTTTACCCAAGCGACATCTGAACTACAGTCGTCGCCCCGCACGAAGCGCTAGATCGCTTCCAGCAAATAACCACCATTCTTTTTTTTACTTCCTCTAACACTCTCTATTTGCTTCCTATGTTACAAATATTTTTCGTTTCATATGATGCTTGCTGTTATTGATACTACCCTATGCAGGAGACGACCATAGAGCGGTTGTTTGTAGGAACCGATCTACCAGCGCTCTATGAGGAAAGTGAGCGGATTGAAGATTACATTAGATTTTTATTCTTTTTTGGAATTCGTGTTGACTTACCACAAAAGTAATATCTACCCAGTCAGAATAACTATTTGTGCATTTTATTTTGGTTTTAATAAATTTTTACAGGTGTTATGTAAATTCAGATCGTATCTTCATTTCTTAAATGGGCGATTATTTTCGTAGAGATTTTTCGAAAACTATTCATCAGTTTTCAGGATGAATCTCTGACAAAAAAACTTTGGAATCAAATTCGAGTGAGCTCAATTCTGAACTGTGTTTTTAATCGGTTTCATTTCGCAGCTGTGGTGTGACTTTATTAATTTTAAACCCAAACGCAAGAGATGGGAGTAAGAAACGAGCAATCAGAATTTTTTAATACAGCACATTTCACTGATTTCTGTAAATATGTACGCCCGTAACATTTTTCCAGCTTTTTGACTGTTGCACCTTTTTAAACATTAACCACTTCAACAAAATTGCAACCTCAACGCAGCCCTGATCAAAGTTCCATTTCTCGCCCCAGATGCTAGAAAATGGAGAAGGCTTCTCGTTCCTGCTGACGTCAGGGGCAAATTACGGGTGCAAGAAGTTGACATTCTTCCCGAACGGCACCTACTTCTACGACTACGTGGACGAGTGAGTCGGGGGGCCCTCAACAATCTTCCACATCTTGATTTTAAAGTTCGCCGGAATAAGAAAATAGAAGTTCTCTTGAAAAAGAAAAGGAAGAAGCTGTAACGAATACTCACAGCTTGATAATTCATTCATATCTAGCCTCTCGTTTTAGGCAGTCTGTCTTAGATTTTATTGCGTGGATATTTTCAACGTATTTCTTCAATGAGTTGTTAAGCTCATGTTTAAATCATACATTTGTTTCATTAGAAATATATCGCTAATATATGTGATAAATTCATATGCGTAGGTTATCGTTGTAATCAAATAAGTTAATTAAATGATGTATGTGTATCATTAAATATATATCGTTAATATATGTGATAAATTTATATGCATAGTTCATCGTTGTAATCCAATAAGTTAATTTAAGAAGCGTAAAACCTTCTTCTTTTGCAAAAGCATAAGATAACACGAAATATAATTAAAAATCACATGGAATATCTTGAATCACTATTTCAAATCACTAATGGCAAAAGCTGTTCGATAAATTAACGAAGGAAATAACCTTCAGTTAAAATGAATGCTTTATAGCCAACGTGTTTTTTCGGGTCATGACTTCGTTCCACAACTCGTGGCCGTGCTCTCTGAGAACTCGTAGAACTAACAACTCGTGCATTGCAGAACGAACAATCGTCTGAACGCGTCAGGCCTCTACAGGATGGAGCCGTTCTCCTTCAGCAACCCAGCCGCCATCCAGATGTCGTCCCTGCCCTATGGAGGTGTGACCTGTAGCTAATGATACCGAAATATTTCCTGCTTCTTCTACTTCATGACTTAATGAGTTATTTTTGAGAAGATATACGTGGTTATTTTTTCAATCAAGAAACTCCTTATTTAGTTCAGTTTTGACAAGTGAGTTTCCTTCAACCGCTGTATTTCACTGGCGAATTCGTTTCTTGGTTATTTAATGAAGAGAATTACGAGCACAGTCCCCAGCTATGATGACATCCAAGTTCCCCTTCACCGTTGGTTCTCGCTCATCACCCGATGGCGCTACCTATTGAGTTAGGCGACGGGTAGACAAAACAACATATTCGATGAAATAAACCGCACATAGACGACGGTTTTTCTTCAAGGAAGTAAATTTCATCTCGGCTCTTGTACGCTGTGTTACGTACGAGGGTGCTCTCGCCCCTTTTGAAAAGGGCGGCTTCCGACGTCTATATCCGATCATTGACGGTTATATCTCCCTGTTATATACCTAGTCAGACGTGACGGTTGAATATAGCACGCTTCAAACGTGACAATTATACCACCCTTCAGCAGTGACTGTTACACGACGCTATCACTGCTCATGAGTAAATTTTAAAAGAACACAGCCGCCTTCAATGCAGAGCAAGATTCCGTCACTTGGGCGGAGACGACAGCCCAGCTTGACGGAGACGACCTCAACATGCAATCAAGACTGTCAGCAACACTGTCATTAGTCCTGGCCGCTGGGGCACCTACACACCATGTTGCTCCCAAATGCGTTGAATGATAATTACTGCTTGACGTAAATTTATCTCAGAAATGAGCTCAAAATTTCTAAGCGTGTGAGCGTAGAGACAAACAAAGGACCGGCTTCCATACGCAACCCTGAGTGTTGAATGGTATACATTTTTTTAAAGGTTTTGGGGCGACGCATGCACTACACTATGTACTCTACCTCAAATTTAGAGACCTTGATAATGGGTTTCTAATATGTATTTATGTGAGGCAGAATTCTTGCGATGAAATTTAGACCCCAAATGTTCATGAATTATGGATTATAATTTCAGTATGGATAACATGAAGATTTTATTTGAAGGAGCAGGTGAATTGTGTCTAATACTACAGAATGTTTTTCTCCAAAATAAGAATAGTTTTCTATTCAGAATCCTTGTGAAATTCTTGAAATCTTCATAATCATAGCACTATTTCGATTCGAAGATAAACAGTTAATCATAAAAGAACCTCCGCGAAATCTTAAATATCCCCTAAAAACCTACAACGCGGGTTCTATTTGACTAATATTTTACCCGAGAAGTACATGTACATTTAGAGCAATGCTTGCCTTGTGTCGCAGAGCTGGGGTCGGTGCTGGGGGCCATCACCTTCAACGTGCTGCACGCTGAGCAAGACCTGCTCGTGCTGCTCTCCTGCGTCAACATCGGCCTCATCCGCTCCCGTGAGTTGTCCAGGGCTGCGACCGCTGCTGCTCGGCCGGGCTGCGGCACTCATAAGTTCATGCCCTTTAAATTGAATGATGTAGGCTCAAACTAATGATGTAGGCTCAAACTAATCGATGATGTAGGCTCAAACATTCGATGATGTAGGCTAAAACTAATGGGTTCCGAATGGAATGATTCGAAAGAAACGTTCGCATTTCGATACTGTACGGTATATAAGAAATCATTTTTAAGGAAGGAAAATTTTGGATGACCGTTTTATAAATCCTCCTGATAACGTATCCCTAAGGTATGCTGAGTATCCAAAAATGAAAAAAAAGATAGGATGATCGATTTTCTGTTGCCACAAAAAGTAGGTGAATTTTTGATCCCGACTGTATGAGTATTTTAGGGCTGGAAAAATTTGACTGGATATAGGAATTTGGAAATTTTCTCAATAATGAGCCCGCACCGTGTGCACGTGACAAAATAATTTCGATTACAAGCCTTCCCACCCCATTCCTTACAGATATGTCCATTGGCTCAATACGGAAGATAAAACAGACGTTCGTATGTAATGATACAAAACTAGCAGGTCCGTGACAATTTCACGGAAATTTAGATAAACAAACTTTAGATAAACCAGCCCATGAGAAGTGTTGGACAGAGGTTAAAGGTTCAGGGCAGAGATAGTCCGGTCTTGGAAGCAATTTTCTCCTTGATGATGCGAGTAGTCTGAACCCTATTAGGGAAACTGAAAATGTGCGCGAAGACTGGCTTTTTATAGCAAAACATGCAACCCGTATACAGGATACTTCGCTCGAGACCTGAAATTTCATTTGAAAAGTGGCGAAGCTTGATGGTACGGTAGGTACGTAGGTACAAGCGTGTTAACATATAGATTAACATACGTGATGAATCAAATATGAGTAAAATTTGAGTTTAACGGTGCTAACCTAGATTATTCAAACTTGTACGAAGTTTTTGTGGGACAATATTCGTTGTGTTCATTGTTGAAGAACTCAAAATGGGACTAATGTCACATATATTCCAGGTATGATGTGTGTTAACAAGAACAGTTGTAGTTTAGATTCAACTGCATGTGCTCTGAAAAGTATAGTCCCAAGCCTGTATCTCAAAATTAATCATGAGCCTTAGGATGAATAATGAGATCATGTTCTTCCGTTTCGATAACTTGATAAGTATCCTTATTATTCACATTGAACTTCTTAAACAGTCAAAAAGCATCGATGATCCGTTTTTAATCAGTTTCTCAATTTTTTCCCGCCAGAACAACTTCACATTCTTGTTCCTGAAGCAAGAAGTTCCTCGATTTCTGCACAGGAAGTGAATGCAACAATTCAGGAGATGCAAGTCCCGCTTGCAAAATACTTACAGGAGGTCCAGCAGGTGTGTGCTCCCGGTCTTCGTCAGTTTTTTGTATTGACTTGGATCAGACGGCTGCTTGGCAAACTTGGGATCAATCTGCCATTCTACCTCAGCCAAAATGATGCAGAGTTACATCCTTTAATGCTAGCTGCTTTAACGAATCCTAACATCCATTTCCTAGAACAAAATGCACTGGTCCCTCAATCGTTCAGGCAAGAGGCAGGGGTGTTTTCAAATCAAGCATCACCACCGTCGTCCATTGTCCCATCGATTGTCTATCCTCAACCCGCGTCAGTGTCTAGCTTCCAACAGCCTTATTTTGTATTCCAACAAGTGAGCCCTCAAGTTCCAGGAAGCGATCTGTTTGGAACACAACAATTCCAAAGACCCGCTCAAGTCTACTCGAAATGGCAGACTCCGGCGAATAATTTTGGCGGTCAGACGCCTCAATTCTTCGTAACACCTTCGAGTTCTGCGCTGAACTTCGTAAGAGGGAAAGATCAGTCGAACTCTGTACCATTCCTTCTTTCCAACCGACCTTCGACGCCTGTGCAGGTAGGGGAGCCTGCAGAGTCGGGCTTGTACAACGCATTCTACCAAGGCTGAAGACTTGGGTAAAAAGTTTGTGTTATACTGGGCATTATTGCTTAAAAAACAAGTGAATAATATTTAACACTTTTCTAGTTTCATAGAAAGTTCAAATGGTGATTAATATTTTTGGGCAGGTCTCATAAGTTATATATTAATAAATATCAATTTATTTTTAGAGTATTCCATATTTGTGATAGGGTAAATTTGGCTTACTTTCTGTTATGATTGCTTTGTGACCACCTATGAACTGTCTTCTTGTTATGCATTTATGTACGTAGAGACCAGGACTTGCTCTCCGATGCATTATTGATGAAAGCCGCCCGATTTTATTCTGCTTGTAAAGGTGAGCTTAAATATACCAAATAAACATATATGACGTAATTTGACTCTGAAATTTATGTTTCAATAAGCCAGAGAATGTGAAAATGTAATGAAAACTTTTACTTTGTATGAACTGCAAACGATACAATAAAGTGCTGAGAAATATTAAACTATTAAATCTGCCTAGTTACATGCTATTAACTTAAATTAAAAACGTTCATTGCGACGATAATGTAGCTTAAAATGAAACAGAGAAAATCTCCTGAAAAAAGTTCATTCGAAACTATTATCATCTTAGTTAAAAATGATGATTCGAGAGGCCTTGTGAGCTTTTAACTGTGAACATTAAATTTCAGCGCTATCATCTTAGTGCAAAGTGGGTACATTTTTTTCAAACACCCTGAATATTTCTCTGCACATCAGAAAATCAGCAGTTGCTCGTGCACTACGTAGAAAAAATAACAAAATGAGGAAGGAAACTTGGGGGTATAAGAAATCTTTAAGAGTAGAACACTGATGAACCTAAAAGAGTCATAACACATCGAAGGTTTATACGTTTCATATTCTTAAATACGTAATCACAAAAAAATTATCAACATTGACAGGTGAGCTTAAAGATTACACTATAATAGCTAGCGCTGTTGAAAAGGAGCAAGTCTGTGCTAGAAAACAGATAGCGCGTGTGAAACAAATTCGAATCACTGACCGAACAATTTTCAACTGAGGTTCTGTTGAGTCGCACACGGGCACTGCGCGAAGACCTGGATGTAGCAGTGGATACAACATTTATTAATTCCAACACGTTTTACCGTTGAGTTTTCAATGCCTAACAACTACAGGCGCGTGAGAGATGTGAGGTTTAAGCTTCCTTTTCCAAGGGAAGCACTCCGTGGTTACGTAAAATTCTGTGCCTGAGCCAGGAGTCGAACCCTGACTTTCCAGCTGCAAGGCTATGGCGCTAACCAGCGCACGATAGAGCTCACTGGATGCAGGCAAATACTTAGTCATAAGTACAGACAAACTTACAGTAGATAAATACAATGTGCAACACATGTTTATGATTGCTCGATGACAGTTCTAACGGATTTACAACGCAGGAATTAGAAATTTCTACTCCTCGAAAATGTAAATTTTCGAAATGCTGGAAAAGAGAGATGCCGGTGACGAGTCCAACAGATTTGCAATTTTCAGTCAATATAGAATTTCACGTATTTCTGATAGATTTAATTGGCTGAGTCTTGTTTTCTTTCTGGTCTCATAATTTGAAATTTGAAATAATTTTTCAGTTCTATTTGCAGTGGTTTCAGATGTTTCTTCAAAAATATTCGAGCCTACATCTAAAAAAATATCGAAATAAGTGGTTATTTCAAAAGGGATTTTAAAGGCTATTTTGCGAGCAATAGTTTAATATTATCTTGGTTCTCTAATGATTTCCCCTATCCTTTTATATTTTCTTAACTTTCAATAGTCTCACACGACGAAAAATTGGTCACCTATTATTTTTTGAGCTCTATTTATTTACAACGTTCATCAATTCCTTTTCAAAGCTGTGACCAAAGTTTAGGTCATATGCAAACACTAAACAGCCATCAGTTTTCATTCAAAGCTGGCAAAATATAGACTTATTTCTTAGTTACTCCAAAACGATGGGACGGAAGCAATACGTCTCGGAATAGAAATAGGCACCAAAGCGTTTGATCGGACAGACACCCAGTGAAAGAAGTAACAGAATTTGTTGGTGTTTCATCCCGCGCTGTTACACCTGCAAAGAATGGAAGAGTCTGGTACATACGGCAGTTCAAAGCAAAATTGTGGTCGGAAGGAAATCCTAACCTCGGTAGGGACCGCCACCGTGTGTCTCGAATTGTTGACTGGAATCGTTTCGCATCGAAGATGAAACTACTGCGAGACTCAATGATGGCCTCCCTCTTGCTGTTCTTCAACAAACTCTTCTACTGAACTTCTTGCAATGGATATATGGCGCAGAGTGGCTCGTAAACTGCTAATGTTAACTCCTGCCTACAAGACCAATTGAATGCCCTTTTTCATGTCCCATGCATAAGTCGTTCAGGTTCTTAGATGGCCTTAGTTTTGATTCAATAAATTGATGCTGGTCTGGATAGCTTACTGTAAGATTATGTGAATAAAACCTCATTTTCCACAGTCTTGGGCCCTGCCTTGAGCACCTACTTAGTAGTAGTTGTAGTATTAGTAGTAAGGAGAGCAGCACTTTAGTAATTCAGACTATTTCGAACCGACAGAGAAATTTTATTAATTCCAACACGTTTCACCGTTGGGTTTTAAATGCCTTACAACTACTGGTGTAGTGGGGAATGTGAGGAATGTGTGGTTTAAACGACCTTTTTCAAGGGAAGTACTCTGCAGTTACGTGAAAATGCCTCCCTGAGCCGAGTATCGAACCCAGATCCTTTCAGTTACGAGACCACCACGCTACCACTATGTTACGGCGCCCACTAAAAAAGGGAAGGAACCATAAAGCATGGGCTTACGAGGACGAGGAATCTATGCACAACGTGTGTTTCCACACTAGATACCCTGCACGTAGAAACAGCAAGTTAAGAAATAAGAGAGAGAAAGGATAAAAAATCATCAGTGAAGAAGGTGTGAAAATGAAAACAAGCAGAGTGGGCACGAAAGATAGAAGTCCCGAAATCCTAAATGGAGCTAAGGTAATCTAACAATGTCCCCCTGGGATATTAGTCTCCATAGCATAACATAGTCAAACCTAACGAACCAAACCCCATTGCCTGTGGCCTATACTATGCTCCCTGAGGGGGGAGTACATGCATAAATAATTAAAGTTATGCACACAGTTTGGAAATATTGGGCATTTGCAAGGTGTCGATAAAACGTTGTAAAGAGAACAGTAGAAATTTCTAATGAAAGGAAGCGCACTGTCACATCTTATGCTAAATTAGCTCTTCGTGCTCACGATGCCAGAAGGTAATTTAACTTTTAAACTTTAGTTGCCTTCAATATAGAATCATAGTAAGCCCCACGGGTTCCGTGATTGGATGTGACTGATTTCGGAATAAATGATTCTTTCTTCTATCCTTTTCCCTTTTCTCTACTGTCATACGAAAGAATACAGTACGGCAGGAACAACGTTTATTTAAACTGGGCGAAAACACACGCACGTATGTAAGACTGTAGAGGAGTGAAGAAGTGTCATGCAGTCAGATGAATTACATTTT